>SCDY01000550.1:0-61176 GCA_004143825.1 Drosophila micromelanica
TGTCAAAACTGAACCGATTTTGATGTTTTATAGCATTTTAGTCATGATTTTTCATTTAGTTGAATTCTACATTTAAAATATATTAATTTCTAAAAATAATTTTTTTTTTCATTTTCTGAAAAAATCACAAGGGGGGACCCTTGTTAATTTTCAAAAAAAAAATTTTTTCAAAATTTAGAATGCCCAGTCTATAGTTTTAATCGATTGCGGGTGTCACAAATATCTTAAAAAACAACATTTAAGCTGATTTTGAAGGGGTCAAATTTTTGGTCAAAAATCAAGCCAAAATTGACAAAAATTTTTACATGTAAAGATCTTGAATCGTATCTCCCACACTTCAAACTCCCATAACTTTGTCAAAACTGAACCGATTTTGATGTTTTATAGCATTTTAGTCATGATTTTTCATTTAGCTCAATTCTACATTTAAAATATATTAATTTCTAAAAATACATTTTTTTTTATTTTTTGAAAAAATCACAAGGGGAGACCCTTGTTAATTTTCGAAAAAAAATTTTTTCAAAATTTAGAATGCTCAGTCTATTGTTTTAATCGATTGCGGATGTCACAAATAGCATAAAAAACAACATTTAAGCTGATTTTGAGGGGGTCAAATTTTTGGTCAAAAATCATGCCAAAATTGACAACAATTTTTACTTGTAAAGATCTTGAATCCGTATCTCCCACACTTCAAACTCCCATAATTTTGTCAAAACTGAACCGATTTTGATGTTTTATAGCATTTTAGTCATGATTTTTCATTTAGCTCAATTCTACATTTAAAATATATTATATCTAAAAATACATTTTTTTTGATTTTTTGAAAAAATCACAGGGGGGGACCCTTGTTAATTTTCGAAAAAAAAAATGTTTCAAAATTTAGAATGCCCAGTCTATAGTTTTAATCGATTGCGGGTGTCACAAATATCTCAAAAGGAGTCAAATTTTTGGTCAAAAATCATGCCAAAATTGACAAAAATTTTTCATGAATCCGTATCTCCCACACTTCAAACTCCCATAACTTTGTCAAAACTGAACCGATTTTGATGTTTTATAGCATTTTAGTCATGATTTTTCGTTTAGCTCAATTCTACATTTAATGTTTTATAGCATTTTAGTCATGATTTTTCATTTAGCTCAATTCAACATTTAAATTCTGAAAATAAACTTTTCCTGATTTTTTTAAAAAATTACAGGGGGACCCTTGTTAATTTTCGAAAAAAAAAAATTCAAAATTTAGAATGCCCAGTTTATAGTTTAATCGATTGCGGGTGTCACAAATAGCATAAAAAAACCACATTTAAGCTGATTCTGAGGTGGTCAAATTTTTGGTCAAAAATCGTGAAAAAATTTACAAAAATTTTAACATGTAACGTTCTCGAATCCATAACCCCCATGCCATAACTTTTTTTATTAATTTTTGGTATAAAAATCTTATTTTTTTCAGTTACGGAAGAAGATCTCAGGGATGTCACGCCTATTTCCTTCTTGCTAAACCATCACAAATGTAACCCAAAACAAATAATTATTCAAGTTAAAATTTGGGTTGGTCACCGTTTAAAGTATTTCCGCATTGTTGTATGACAGACCGGAATAAGTGTAAGAAAGGCGCGACAAATACTAATTTCCATGCAATTTCAAGTGCATATTCAAATTACACACACTAACACACACACACACACACACACACTTGATATACTTAACAGCCAAAAAAAAAATTGAATGGGTAGCAGCGGACCCCGTTAATGAAATATGAAACGTATTTCCCCTGCGCCGCTGACCCAACTTTAAAGTGTGTATGTGGATGTCGTACTCAAATATGGATGAGACTGCCCAATCCCAAGCCCAAGGCTCAGTGCCTATCCCTATGACCAGCCCGTGCCCGTCGTCAGTCCGATGTCAGTGTAATAAATATGAGACTCATTAAGAAAACCATAAATAAATGCAGCGTCAGTGCATGACCAACAATTAAGAGCGAAGAGAAGCTGTCCCAAGATCCAGCCAAGTCGAACTGGGCCGGGGAACGGAGGCAAACAATGTAGGAGCCCGGCAGATCGTGCTAGATATCGATACGCAGCTCAAGCTCATGTAACATGAGCAAATACTACGGCATAGTTCGATGATGTCTAGAAACTGTCGCCCGGCAGTCTGGCATGGTTTTTTTGTTTGGTGTCGGGGGTCGCTCGTCCGTCCACTTGAGGCCAACAGACGACAAATTTTATTTGGTGTGCAGCCCAAAAATAGCATGACACTTGAATTTGGATTGGTTTTCCGTCTGGGACAGGTTTTATGGTTACGCGTTCATTGTATAATTTACTGTATGCAGATGTTGCTCGTGTTACGCAGCAGCAGCAGCAACAAGCAGCAGCAACAGCAGCAGGACGGGAATGCCGCTTGTCCCGAAATTCTATTGAATTTCAAGCGAATTGAAAGGGTCCGTTTGGTTGGTTGGAGAAGTCCAAGTCGCTGCACCATGTGAACTTTTGCACCTGTGCAACAGATACAAATACATGCCAGACATAGTCTATTACAAATTTGGCCCCGGGCTTGTTATGGATAAAAAACAATCAGGCACAAAAAAAACATTTCCAACTGCTGTATATCTTTATATATGTATATACGTATATATGTATATACATACTCCTAGCTGAACTGATACGAACCTTTGATTTCCTGTCAGCCACTTTTTGATTTAACTTAAAGCCAGAACACGAACACACAGGAGGAGGAGCCCCATTTACTATGGCTTTTTGCGCGCCAATCGATTGAACAATTTTTCGCATTGTCGCGCGCTCTGGCCAAGCAACCGGAGGCTACTTGGCCGCGCCCTCCGATGTGTCCGATCTGTGCCCCCAGCGTGCATATGAAATGATGTGTACAACACTCAGGGGAATACGCATCCCCTGTCCGTCCGTCCGGTTGGGCAATATTTACAATCATAATATTATTCGCGCATATGGACTTGAGGTCGTAATACATAATTGGTTCTGGGAATTTTCCTGCAGCTTTATTTTTATTAAAATTGCCCCTTTTAATTGTCAATTGTCGTTTGACAATTAATATTCTCAAATAATTTCCAAGGAGTGTATATCAGATGGGTAAATAAAGAACTCATCCTACAAATCCCCAACATGTTAATTAACATTTTTCATTTTCCTGTTCTCTAATCACACTTAGTCTCAGTTCATTTGATTGATCAACACCAAAAAAACCGCATCAGTAAATCATTTGCCCTAATGCTTTTCAAATTAGCCCCCATTATTTATCAGATCAGAGGCGAGTCAGATCGCGCATAGCCCATTGCATCCGGAATGGGCATATGAATCATTCCGGCTAATGAATGTGTCTGTCACTCGCTGTCAACACGTTGCTTAGTTGACGCCCCCTCCTGATCACATGATCCCGCAGGGCACATATGACGCCTCACGACTCCCCAAATTATGAAATGAAGCTGGGTGGGAGCTGCCGGAGATGTGCGCTATATTTAATGCCAAGTGACATTAATGTCAGGCACAGTTAGTCGTGGATAAGCGGAAAATACTACCCCAAACCCAAGTAAAAAAACAAAAAACAATCAAAAAACGATAAACGAGGCGCGCCAGAAATAATTTGACATGGCTGAAGATACATTGCTGCAAGATGATTTTGTTATTGCAGCTTTGGATTTTGATTCATTTTTCCGCTGCTCTTCTTTTTTTTTGGCTCTATTTAATTTTTTTTTTTTTGGTACGTGTGTGAACCGCTGAACTATAAAATCTTTTGGCCATGGCCTTTTGTCTGGTCTTTGTTGCGAACTCGTAAACAAACAATTACACAACAAAGCAAATGGGCCAGAGATACAGCTAGAGACACCTACCAACATAATAGAGCGGACAATAGACACCGAAACTCAAGCACGGTGGCATCCCCATGACATCATCATCATCATCATCATCATCATCATCATCATCATCAATTGTGCTCACCCCTAATCCCGGCCTGCGGCTGCCACTGCGCCTGCAGACAACTCAATATACACTTTCCTTTAGTTCAGTTACAATTTCAATTTCAATTGCAATTGCAATTGCATTTGAGTTTGCGTTTGCGAATTTGCCGCCGCTGCGCTTGGATTGATCTTCCGCTGGGCTAGGGGACGCTGCTCGGATCGGGCTGTATATATATACATATACATGTATACTATTGCCGTTGGTGTTAATTTATAAAAAACAGCGCCCCCAGCTCGCATTTTTGCACCGTTGACGTTTTTTTCGCAGTCGGCGCGTGGTATAAAAACCAAATCAGATAAAAGATATACTACGTGTTTATATTGAGAATAGCACAAACGATAGCAATGTGGCACAGTGGCATTGAATTAGGGATTCTATAGAATTCAGAAATGTAGTTTAGGTGTCTCAGACTAGTGTATGTTTATCATATTTATCTTAGTTGAAGGATATGTCAGCTATGATGTGAATTCACATCTCCGATTAGGATGTGTACATATTTTCCTGATATTTAAAAAAAAATAGATATAATAATACAACAAATGATTGATGTTATAATAATAATAATAATAATAATAATAATAATAATAATAATAATAATAATAATAATGTTTGTTTGAATATATTTTATTTTCAGAAGAATTAGGACACTTTTACCTCAGCATTATTCATATCATAAATTAATCGATAAATAATTACTTTTAATTTAATATATATATTTTGATCCACTGTGCACCGATCTGCCTAGCACAGCCAAGTGGCTGAGCAGCAGGCTCCACGGTGGCAGCCACATAAACGGCGTCGGCGGCGTCGGCGGCGTCTGCGTCGTCGGCAGAGATCAAAGCGGCCTGCAAAACGGTTAAATCGTTTGAAATGTGCGCACTTTTTGACACCCAATTTGTTTAGAAGAAGTATACGCCCCACCAGTCCAGCATCCACGTATCTAGCGACGGAGGGAGGCACGGCCGGAGTGATCTTGCTCCGTAGTAGTTCATAAAAATGAGACGTGGCAAGGTGAGAGTACTTCATTCGGCCACTTTTTCTGCGAATTTCATTAATAAAAATGTCGAAAGTGTTGGGCGTAAAGCGTGCAGCAGCCTCCCCCTGGACACCGACGTAAAAA
Source organism: Drosophila micromelanica (assembly GCA_004143825.1). Taxonomy (NCBI): domain Eukaryota; kingdom Metazoa; phylum Arthropoda; class Insecta; order Diptera; family Drosophilidae; genus Drosophila; species Drosophila micromelanica. The sequence goes on from SCDY01000550.1 coordinate 5,107, forward strand.
TCCACACACACACGCATACACGGCCAGGTAGAACAATCAAACGAATTTTCATTTGGGATTTTTGTTTTTAATAAAAATTCAAAAGATTTACAGCCCACAAGTAATTCCACTTAAATTGCTGTAATCGTTAAGGCAGCGGGTGGAGGGAGGAAGAGGGGCCGGTACTGAACGAACTGATTAAAGTTAGAGAGGGGTGTAAAGGGCTCGGGGTGTTTTACTCGTCATTTCATTCATAAAAACCGTGGCAAAGCAAATGCTTAATTAAGATTTTTCCGAATAAAAATCCAAGTGGGGATATGGGATGTGGATGTGGGATATATGATGGTATGTAAGTACTCGTAATAATAAGTTTATTGATTTGGGAAATGCCATAACCGGATGTTTACGTCTCGGGTACAGGCAAACGTAAGCAACGTGTGAAACGTGCAGGGATTAAATGCCGGGTACGATCCCGTTCACGGATCCGTTACCGTTCCCCAATCCCAGCCGGCAAGTTGCTAAGTTGGTAAGTCAATCCGCGATTAGCAAGTTGGCCGAGAGGAAAAAAGAGCTGCGGAATTTCCATGTGCATTTCCAATTCTCCTTACGGCCAAAGTCAAAACATGCGGTTTGTGTGTCCGCGCATTAAGTTGGGAAAAAAGACGGGACGCAGAGGCTGGATTTATTTGTACAAAATGACTTCGCAAATGAGATTCCATGCTGACCACCGAATGTGTCAATATTATCATGGGCCGGGCCTATGCAAACACCACCATCACCAAAGACCCACACGGCGCGCAATCTGTTGCTCGGGCTACCTGCTGTGCGAGGTGTGCATAGTACTGTTAATGTCCAACACCTTCGCACTTGAATCAACGCAACGTGACCTCTGGCCCCGAGCCTGGATTTTGTCTACAGCTACTGAGTTATGAATGGGATGCCTTCAGGCTACGCCAAGTGCGATGCACATGCACCGATAATCGATGTGATTAGGCCGTGTCGTAAACTGTAACCCCCAGTCGAGCAATCAATAATTTAATTCAAAAATAAAAAAAAATATAGGTGACGTATTTAGACAGCCACTGACAGCCAAGCAGGCCCAAGAGAAATAAGAAATTATAAGGGATTGAAACTAGTCGCACCTCAGATACCCTACCAGAATTAATTAACGATGATGGTTAACAAAAAGATTACAATATAAATTTTTAGTTATTTTTTTTTTTGAATTTTGTGACTAATAAAATCCTAGAATAATAAAGTTGAACATAAGCTACGCCACATTCAGCACCACCCGCACCTCAAAAAATCAATATTTCCAAAGGTCATAGCTTAGAAGTCACTGCCTAAAGGCTACAACCTAAAATAGCCTGTTTGATAACAAATCAATAAATAGTCAATGTGCCCCACTGTTCGTAAGAGCAAAATAAAAACGTCTTAGTATTATACAAAAAAGAGCTGCATGACGGGGCACAAACTGTGGCTGCCCCAGGGCGATAGAGAAGGAAATGAGCTGCACTTAAATGCATGCGAGAAAACCACTCGATGCCAACAAGTGGATAAGAAGCCACCACCACGACACAAACGATGCCCAAACGAACTATCAATGTCAGTGAATTGGCAAAAAATTTAAACTCAATTTGTATGCAGGCCAGAGTCCGGACCGAGGAAACCCTTTACTTGACACACCTCAACAACGGCTGCGGCTCAAGTGGCATCCACACACATCGATACCGTCTGCCGTTGCATTAATGCGTGTTGAACACCCAGTTGGCCAGTCCAGTAAGACCAGCCGTGCTCCAGCCAGGGGATAAGCCGCTGAAGCATCAGCGTATCATCAGTGCACAACAAATCTTAATGTTGTTCGTTAAAGCTGAGCGAGGCGTTGATGACGCGACCATGGCCATGATCGGGCACTTTTTGAATACCCAAATGCCCAACGAAATGGTGCTGAGCCCATTCATTGATTCATTCAGTTCATGCAATGCCCCGAAATTAAGTACTCGAAATGCTTTATAAAAGGATTTTGGCCTGCATTGCACTTATACACACATTTCGTTAATTTTTATATTTAATGTGTATTATCATGTACCATCGTACCATCGTATATATATATATACTTTTTATGCCTTTCTCTTAAACTTAAATACATTACAAAGCGCTAGCAAATGAGTTTGGGAACGTATTTGAATTTGTTGCCAACAAATTTAAGAATGCGCCACTCAATTAATATAATACAATACAAAGTGCATAATTTATAAACATAATACATACATATATAAAATATAATATAATTTGTTAGGGAATAAGTATTGATAACATATGGATGCGTGTCTGCGTATATGTAAGCGCCGCTTAACTGTGTGCTAAATACTTTTTGATACATGCAACTGAGTTGGCAATAATTGCCATAAGTTTTACAACTTTCCCGCTTCTAGCCAAATGTTTTTTTGGAAGTTAAATTGCAGTTTTAAAGCCACAAATGCGTCTTAATTAGGGTTAGGGGCCTGCATGCGGCAACACGTGTCTTTTCACAACAATTTACTAGTTTTTATTTAAATTTGTGGATGTTTCTAGTTTGATTCATTCCAATGCTTAGTTCTTGAACTGAAACACCAGTAACAAAATGATGGCCAATAGCACAGCGCTCAAAATTGCAATCAGTATCAGCTTCTTCTTACGCACTTTGTTCTGCAATAAGAAAATTAAATTGGGTTTGAGAAATTTTAAAACGTATACAGACAGCTATTTACCCTGTAAGAACTGGCCTTGCGCAAATTCTCAGTGCCCTGTGAGACGAAAATGCTAGTTTGCTCCACCTGCGACTCAATCGAGTCGACAGTTACACCTTGTTCGTAGACCATAGCACCCAGATTCTTGTAGATTTCATTGACCCCCACTATGTTGTTTTCCAGTTCGCGTATGGCACGCTCCTGTTCCTCAAGTGCTTGCAAGTCCACTTCCTCTTGCATTTGCGATTGTAATTGCTGCTGTTGCTGCTGATTTGATTTGCGATTGAAAAAATTGTCCTCAAAGAAGGAACCATTGTCGTTGCTATTGCCATTGGAGCTGGCACGCGTCGAGCCGGGCGGATGTGCAATGCTGTAGTTATGGGCGCGCGCCTGATGCAATGCGCTTCTCTCAATATCAGCCGTTTTACGTTGAATAGCCTACAAAGCAAGATAAAGATAAAGATAATTTAAATTAATTGCGTTGTTATACTTATGGTAATAAAAGATTATCATACCTGAAATGCAGTCAATGCCGCTGTGAACTCATCCACCAGACGGTCACGCTGTATTTTCAGATGGCGCTCCTTGCACTTGTCGACCTCCTTTAACTGATTGTTAGTATCGGTCACCAGTTGCTTGGTATAGGTCATTAGCTGATGACTATGTATAGAGAACATATTTCAGTTATTTTATACAAATGTACGTTTGATATCGAAATCAAAGCTTACAGTTTCTTTTTCAATTCTGGCGAATCCTGCGGTGTGTTCAGCTGATTAACCATTCGCTGCATAGTGGACACTGAGCAGAGATAGTAAAGAGGGCACGGCGATTAGTCATAGTTAAAAAATAAACACGCCCCATACAGTACTCACCATTTTGTTGGACTTTTTGTATGCTTGTCGCGATTATTTGTGCCAATCGCTGAAAGTCAATCTCACTGAGGCTTCCACCCCCACCCGCTCCTCCCCCACCAGTGCCACCTCCACTGAGGCCATTCTCCATATGCTGCAAATCCATGCTTTCGTAGGCAGACACCTTGTCGATATTATTTTTAATGCGCCAGGAATCAGTCGTTGCTGTTGCTACGCTGCAATTTTTCAATAGCAATTTTATGGCAATTAAACAAACTGTGCACCACTTTTAATACTTATATCATATGCGTTTTAGCCAAATACACCTGTATGTAAACGCGTATGTGTGTGTTGTTTTCTGTTTTTACTTGTCGTAGGGTACTTAAGTAGTCTTTGTTTTACTTTTCGCTAATGTGTCATCACACCTCTCACCTCGCTTGCCCTTGTAAACCTGTGCAGCGATCTTTAAAAACAGAACTTTATACAGCGCATATTATTTAAAAAGATGAATTTGCAAACACAATGATTTCCATAAAATAAAAGCGAACCAATTTTGCAAGAAATCTGAGAGTTTATAGTGATGGCAGAAAATTTCGATATACAAATCCAATCGATATTATTACTATTGTAACTGTTGGGGAAGTGTGACCGTGAAAACAAGATGCAGGGTTGCAAAGATTGTATCGCTTTATTCATGTCTTTTCAGCATCGTTGATCAGTGTTACGTAGCGTAAAAAATTAACAAGTAACGTCTATATCATGCGTGTAATACAATTTCGGCAGTTATTTAGTCTCGCATTAAACCACAACAAAACCAGTAAATACATTCGATATATTCGAATATAAGATACCCTATGAAATAACCTAACATTTTTGTTAACAATGCAGATGCGTGAATTGTCAGCACATTTTCTCATTTTCAAAGTTCCCCGCTCCTTAACCCTAACTCAAATCAGTCAATCGCAGAATGTTAACAAGCTAATAAAGCGCAATTAAAACAAGTAAAAACAGGTATGATTAATATTATATTATAAATACATATACAAAACAAATACATAATATTTACAATTTTAATCAGCTAATTTTATTTTTATTGAACCTGTTTCCCAGCTTGAAATAAAAAAAAAAAAATAAAAATCTAAGAAATACCAATTTTAAAATCATTAAGAACATTTCACTCGAAAAAAGTCAGTCCCTTTTGCTCCGCTGTACAACCGGTGTAACCACAGAAAACGTTTTCAAAAGCTGTTTGACTTTATCTCAGACATATCTAAATCAAACTTATACATATTCATAACTAATGTCTGTAGTATGCAAGTTTTTGAAAGCGCTGCATTTACCGTATTGTAATGAGACCGGTATTTGAACTCAGATCGAGTTTTAATTTACAGTTTAGAGTTCGTCTTCCCCATTAATATAATTTAATTCTTCTGAACCTATATAAATAAGCACGTATTTCATGCGACGCTGTTTAATCAGTTGCCGAACGCCGCCGGAGAAGTCGTGCGCCCCGTCGTCGAAAGTTGTTCCATAAAATTCATCAAAATTCGGTTGCCGCTGCGACGATGCGTGCTTTTTGGCTAACGCTCTCGATTCAAGTTGCTTTGTGCTATTGTCAGTACATTTATGGGCCAGGTGCGTGACATTTAACAGTGTGCCACATATAATAATTAAATAGGCAGTGAGAGTGAAAGATCAACAAAAGAATTTCGACACAAAACAAACAAATTACATACATAGATTCACCTAATTGAGAGATAATCGATGTGCAAATTTGAACATTTTTTGAAAATATTAAAAAACAAATTAGAACTTTCGCTCTACTTCGTTCTCGCTTCTTTTTGTGACTTTTTTCTGTAGATCCAACTTGGAACATCCGATCCACAAATGAACTTAAAAACAAAGAGTTTTGGTTCCATGACGCCCAACGAACGCTCTACGACAAGCTCGCCACGATTCAAAATCAGTATTTGGCCAAGAACGTAATCTTCTTCTTGGGCGATGGCATGTCCGTGCCGACTGTGACAGCCGGTCGCATCTACGATGGCCAGCTGAAGGGCATTATTGGCGAACGCAATCGTCTGGAATTTGAGAAATTTGACTATGTCGGTTTGTCAAAAGTAAGGGTTAAAGCACAGATAAATTTACCACCGGTTTTTTAATCAATTCATACTCTTATCAGACCTATTGCGTCAACAAACAAGTTTCCGACTCGGCCTGCACAGCTTCCGCTTACTTGTCTGGCATAAAAGCCAACTATGAGACAATTGGTGTTTCGGCCGATGTCCAGCACAACGACTGTGCGGGCGCAAAGCTACCCCAGAATCGCCTCTCCTCCATTGCAGCCTGGGCGCTGCGCGGACGCAAGTCGGCCGGCCTGGTGACAACAACTCGAGTCACCCACGCAAGTCCAGCTGGCGTTTATGCACATACCTCAAACCGGGACTTTGAAAGCGATTACGATGTTCACGATCTGGGGCAGAACCCAAGCAACTGTCCAGACATCGCACAGCAACTGTTGGACGAAGTAGGTCAAGGGCTGAGGGTTGTCCTCGGTGGCGGCACCAAGAAGTTTCTGCCCAATACAATGAAGGATGTGTACGGCAACAGTGGCGAGCGTTTGGATGGACGTAATCTGATCGAGGAGTGGCAAATGAGCAAAACTGGCAATGCACGTGTGGTGTTTAATCGCACGGATTTGCTGAGCATTGATCCTCACAGCACGGATTATTTGTTGGGTTTGTTCAACGCTTCACACATGGCATATAATTTGGATGACAGCATAGATAGTCCGACACTCGAGGAGATGACTGAAGCTGCGATTGGAGTGCTCTCCGGAGATCCAGCTGGCTACTTTTTATTTGTCGAAGGCGGTCGCATCGATCATGCCCACCACGAAACCAAAGCCAAAAAGGCCGTGGACGAAACAGTGCAATTCTCAAACGCTGTTAGAAAAGCGCGTCAGTTGACCAATCCATGGGAAACTCTGATCGTAGTCAGCGCCGATCACGGGCACACTATGACCATTAACGGATATCCGGACATTAACACCAGCATAACCGGCCTTAACCCAGAGTTCAGTGACATTGACAACTTACCCTTCGCAACATTATCTTATGCCAACGGCCCGGAATACCAACAATTCTTTAAATCCGTTAATGGCACCGTTGAACGTGTTGATCTCCGCACGCTGAATATTGGTGACAGGGATGCGATCTATCCACATAGCGTTCCTCTTTTTGAAGAATCTCACGGGGGCGGTGACGTTGCAGTTTATGCCAATGGTATGTAGTATGGTATGCAAAAACTATTTCATTTTACTAATTTTTATTGCTTTCTTATGTAGGTCCTTGGTCACACTTGTTTAGCGGCGTTTACGAACAGAGTACATTACCCCATTTAATGGGTTTCGCTGCATGTATAGGACCAGGAATAACATACTGCGATCTCCAACCCAAGAAGACTTACAAACCATAAAGCAAACATTTTGTAAATTAATACCAAATATTTAAAAAAAATAAAATAAATATTTATTTATATTTTGCTGTTGCAAAATTATTCACCAATATTACGATTATTTTCAATTTTCGTTAGACCATAGACCGTCCGACGTTTTAATACTAAAAAGTGTTGTAAAGAAAATTATGCTAAATATGGCGTTCTTGAACATTCCTTAAAATTGTATAGCACGGTCACTCTGAACATCTCCGCCATTTTTAGCTGTAGCTGCAGAAAATTTTTCGCAACATTAGTCGAAAAAACTGTGTTGTTTATAATGTAAATAAAATATATGTGAATATCGCATATTAGTAAAAACAAAATAAATAGTTACTTGTCAACTACGGCCTTTACTTGCATTTGTACGTACGCCGCACGCCGGTGGCTGCTTGTTTGACTGTACGAGCGGCTTGTGATTGTGTGCGTGTGTGTGTAAGAGTGGAAAAAAGTGTGCACGGCACCGCTAAATAAGTCGGTCGCGTGCGTTTAAATCAGTTTTTGTCCAGTTAACACTCACGCAACCATGGCAGATGGCGTGGTGCTGGATTTATATGCCGAGGACTTGGACAAAGATTTTGCCGGGCAAGCTCAGGTAAGCTACCACTACCACGCTTTGCATATGCATATATACATATATGTGTGTATGTGCGTGTGTGTGCACAAGCATTAATATGTACATGTGTATCAAAAATGTGGATTAAATAACATTGTTGATATTTTCCCAAATATCGATATTTGTAATTATTTGTGCACATTTATCGAAAATATTGTAACACCCTCGTCTTCTGCATTAAGGATGAATTTGGTGGAGACGGAGTGGATTTATACGATGATATCGGCGGCCCTACCGAGCCAGCAGCTGCAGGCGGCGGCGGCGGTGGTGGCACCCCTACGGGCGATAGTGCTTCCGGTCCCGGATCCATCGATGGCTCGTCCAGCGTCGGTCCCAATGGAGTTTACCATCAGGGCAGTGGTAGCCAAACTCCAACGATGAACCGCCGCTATCAATTGTATGTCGGCAACTTGACCTGGTGGACAACCGACCAGGATATCTCCAACGCCTTGCGCGATATTGGCGTAAACGATCTCCAGGAAGTGAAATTTTTTGAAAATCGCGCAAACGGTCAATCGAAAGGCTTTAGTGTAATATCGCTCGGTTCGGAGCCCAGCCTACGCACTGTGCTGGATCAGTTGCCCAAAAAAGAAATGCACGGCCAGACCGTGGTAGTAACCTATCCAAGCAAGCAGGCACTTACGCAATTCGAGAGCCTGCAAAAGACGCGTCCAGTGCCGCCGCCGCAGCAAAATGGGCCACCACGTGGTCCCGCACCACCCAATATGGGTGGACCAATGCCGCCGCATCCGGGAGTGCCGCAAGGTGTGCCGCCCGGCCATGCCCCACGCATGAATCCCAACATGCCACCGGGCCAGTACCGACCTCATATGTCGCAAGTGCCGCAGGTTGGACCAAACTCTGGACCTCCACGCATGCAGGTGAGTTTTCGCCATTTACATTGGTTTCCCCACACATTTTGCTTTTTGACCTTAAGTCGTAGCTTGGTTTTCGATTGCCAGTTAGCAAAAGTGACCATAACCAAAAGTTTTTGAGTTTGTTTGGGATTGTTTGGCTCGTGAGCCCGTATTAACAACGCCATTTACATTAATTTTTACGTTTTACTCATTAAAATTGTTCTGAATGCAAAATTTTATGTCGCACAAGTCGAATATTTGGTCGCGTATTTTATTTCATTATTAATTGGTAAACTAAATATAACATAGATAAGTAAAAATGAAAATTAATCATTGAAATCATGTTCTTTACAAAAATTATACAAGAAAGTAACATAATCGATAGTCCCACGCAGGACCTATCAAATAGAATTTATTAAAATATAATTTAAATACAAAAATTGTTTATAAAGAGACGACAATTACTGAATTTTCAATTAATTGTCTGAACTTGATTAACCCCTAAGGATTTTGTTTTTTTTTTGTGAATGCTCAACACTTTTAATTTTGTTTATATTTGATAACTTAAGAGTAACTAGACAAGCAAAAATTCGACTGTAAGGTTACTGTTGTTGTTTATGATTTTAAGTAAAATACATGTTTTGGTTTAAAGAAAATAATTTCAGAGCAATTTTTGTAGAATTCTTTGAGTTAAGACATTTTATATCTGTACCAATCCTTTATGCATAAGCCTATACATTACCATTAGTTTTACATGTAATTTAGTCCAAGCCTTAAAATTGAATATTGTTGAGACAATTTAGTACGAAAATCGTTCAGTAAATCTAATGGTAGCTATATTAAGGCAACATTTATGATTTTGTAAACGTGCTGCATTTGTTGCGATCTATTTGTACTTAATATGTATGTAATATCTATATAAAATAATAATATAAAAATGTTTATGTATTACGCTTTATATTTATATTCCATTCCATGTGTTTTATGACAACGCTTACGCACACTTCTACCCACTACAACAACAACCACTACATCTACAATAATTAAATACGTAAATTATTAGCCGCCAATGCATCCACAAGGCGGCCCAATGGGCAACCAACAGCCGCCTCCCAGGTATCCGCCAGCGCAAGGTCAATGGCCAGGTCAACGTCCCGGTGGACCCCGACCGGGTCCACCAAATGGACCACTACAACGACCACCAATGGTAACAAATTCCTAACAATCAAAACAACAAACAAAAAAAAATGCAAAAAATACCAAAGAAATCCTATATATTATAATTATAATATAATAGACAAACAAAACCGAACTAACCCAAATTAAGTTAACTTAGTAAAAGACATTAGAAGGTCTCGTTAATTGTATTCAGAACATTTCAATAACTGCACATGTTTGTAACTGCAACAGCCACAATACATATAGACACAGACACAAATCTCATGCACATCCACGATGAGGCTGCCACACAAATGCAACTGGCCTAGTTGAATTTCTAACCCTTCGAAATCATTTAGTTCGCTCTTTAAACTCTGTGTTTTGTGCTTTGTTTTTACAGTTCCAAGGTCCAATGGGCATGCCAGTGCGTGGTCCTGGACCGGGTCCGGACTGGCGTCGTCCGCCTATGCACGGTGGCTTTCCGCCGCAAGGGCCCCCACAAGGTCCACCACATATGCAGGGTCCACCACGTCCGCAAATGGGTCCCGGCCCGCCACCTGGTTCAGGTGGACCACATGGCGCTCCCGCTCCGCACGTGAATCCAGCATTCTTCAATCAGCCGGGCGGCCCACCGCCACATCCAGGCATGGGTGGGCCACCACATGGTCAGCCTGGACCACAGCCGGGCATGAACATGCCCCCTCAGCACGGACCGCCGCCACATTTTGCACAGCAGGGCGGTCCACGTAATCCTTGGCCAGGACCTCCACAAGGCAAGCCACCAGGGGCGTTCCCAGATCCACAAATGGGTCCACAGCTAACGGAGGTTGAGTTCGAGGAAGTCATGAGCAGGAATCGCACAGTCAGCAGCTCGGCAATTGCCAGGTAAGCTCAAACCCGTTTTCTAAAGCAGGGTGTTTTATAATATTGTTCCCACCACCACAGGGCTGTTTCGGATGCGGCGGCTGGCGAGTATTCAAGCGCGATCGAGACTCTCGTTACTGCTATTTCCCTTATTAAGCAATCCAAAGTGGCCCACGATGAGCGTTGTAAGATTTTAATTAGCTCTCTGCAGGACACACTGCACGGCATTGAGGCTAAAAGCTACAATCGTCGCGAACGTTCGCGTTCACGAGATCGCTCCCATCGCAGCCGACAACGTCGCGAGCGGTCGACTTCACGCTATCGGGAACGCTCTCGTGAGAGAGAGCGCGATCGTGATCGCGAGCGTGAGCGTGACGGAGGGTAAGTTTGCATATAGTAGATTTTACAATTGATTTAATATTTTTCCATTAATCAACAACATTTATGTACTCCAAGCAGCTACCGGGAGCGTTCACGTAGTCGAGAACGTGAGCGTCAAGCTCAGGACCACTATAGGGATGACAGGTAGTTTCATTAGTTTCCAATTTAATAACTTTAACTAACAATCAGTCTACGCGATCTATGATATAGCAGCAGCCGCTCCGCACGTCCACGTAAATCACCAGAGCCAGTTGTTGCAGAGGCCGCCGAGGCGCCGTCATCTAAACGATACTATGAGGAACGCGAACGGTATCGCTCATCGGATCGAGAGCGTCGTGACAGGGATCGGGATCGTGAGCGTGAACGCGAACGAGATCGGGACAGGCGTGAAGAGCATCGATCTAGGCATTGACTGCTACACAAGCAAAAGCAAAACTAAGAACAACAAATACACACCCAATCAAACACACACATTCAACTCCTAGACACTCTTAACACGTAATAATGATTCAACAAGCTGATATCCAGCGACAAGATTAACAAATTTTGATTTGTATCTAACATTACCAATACGTAGGATATGAATATGGCATAACATAGTTTCTCCTAGACGTACTAAAGTAAGCCGAAATGCTGACAAGCCTCTACAACTACAAAACGCAATTGAACGACGGACTGCCACGCCCACATAAATCAACACTATTGGCAAAGTACTGCATCTGCACTCATCCAATTGAGATCGTCAACGCGGGACAAGACGCAGATAAACAGATAACTTCAGACAGAATGAACTTCAATCAACTTCAGCGTCGTCTTCATCGCAGAATTTCAATATTATTGTACTTTAATATTTCGGTTTATTTAATAAAACATATATATATGAAAACCAAAAAAAAAAAATGTTAAAAAAAAAATAATTAACCTGTCTTGCGTTGTGTGTCTTCTTGTATCGTATAAAAAATATATATAGTTTACGAATTGATATATACATATATTTAAATTGTACAACTACAACGCATTTAATATTAATAATATTGTTATACTAACACTTGCATATTTTTGCAAAATTGCAAAGCTTTGCCAAATGAGGCCAAGAATCGTAATAAGCGCAATTGTATTCAAAGATATTCTTTTTTTGTAAATCTTAGTTCAAGCATTTATTTATTTATATACATTTAAGCGAGCTTATTGTGCGCGCGTGTGTGACCGATCATAGCTTTAAACGTTGACTCATCTTATCAAATGGATAAGTGTTTAGAGCGTGAGAGAATATAATAATATTATGTAAATAAGTGATATGAATGAGTTTTGGAATGCCTGTGACGATAATTAGACTAAATATCTCTAGTTGTAAACTAAATGAGATTGACCCTAAATCGCGATTAAGCTTTTATGTAGTTGCTATATAACATTTTACTCTTTATTTTAATTTTTTAACTTTATTTTTATTTGTACAATTTACACAAACATTTTGTAAATGATATTCAATTTAAAACTTGCTACACTAATCCAAATTATATATGTGTAAATTTTAGTTTTCTACATAAAGTACCTGTAACTTTCTTAGGTCTGATCTAACACGAAGTATTATGAGCCTTACTGCCGGCTACTACTTTAAAACGAACAAAATCTGTCTTGTACAATTTAAAACTGTGATTTTGAGAGTAATATATTAATGTAAATCATGCATAATACAGGTAATGTTATACATATGTATATGATTATCTAGTTTGTAAGTTCGCGCCATGTTTGTTTTAAACAAATATAACCAATATTAGGAAATCATATTTATGTCACACATATTTAAGACAAATCGTCACTATTAAAATTTATTTTTTTGATTATTGTTTACAATATATACGCACATTCGTATTCGACTGATTGCAATTTACTATCTAGAACAGCGTTTTTGACGCAAATCTCCAATAATAAAATATATATTTAATAATTTTGTAAAAGCAGTTCGTAATTAGTTAAAATCAATTTAAACCAAATATTCATACATTAATTTTCTTTAAATATGCGTCGTTTTATTTGCTAATTTCACCCCACTGGTCGCAATTTTGGTCTACTCATGGGATTTTAAAAAAATATTTCGCGCCGATAAATTTGAGTGGCCATATATTATTCACCACGAAAAACGCAGCCTTATCATCTGGAAGTTTCCTTCCAATATGACGTTAATCAACACTAAATTGCAATATACATCAAATTAGGTGAAACACAGAAACAAAACGATCAACGTAGTATACGGCGTAAAATCAGTCAATTCGATTACTAAATCTGGAAAGTTTCAGTTCACATTTATAACTCCTCCGTTCGATCATAAAGAAATATAACAAAAGCTAGTCATCAAGTGGTAAACAAGGAAACAGTATGGCGGATACAGCACAATTTATTAACGAACGTTTCCAACGTTTTATGAGTGGCATCAGCCAGCGCTAGTGAGTATGCAAATAATCTTTAGGTCACGGGTGCAACACTAAATGCAATTGTCCGGTACAAAAGTCGGTGATGTACGATGTGTACATTGAAGTCACCCGCTTGCGTTTAGCGGACAATAAGCATTGACCTTGCACCTTGGGTAAGGCTGACGTGTTGTTTTGGTATTATTCCACATCAACAGTTGGTCGCACTTAATCAATAGTCCTTGAAAGCTATGAACACGTACACCACATTGTTAAATTGCCTATTCCCTCCGCTTTTACAGTGAGCCCTATGTTCGGAAGCACCTGTCCAAGGTGTACATGGTGCTGGCGAGCACAACTGCTGCTGCAGCATTGGGATCTATGCTTCACATGCGTGGATTAGTTGATTTGGGTATGCTAGCGGCCGTTGCTTCACTGGTGCTGGTCTTGGGTCTGCACTTTTATAGGGACGATGGCAAAAACTATTACACACGCCTGGGAATGCTATATGCTTTTGGATTCTGTTCGGGACAAACACTGGGTCCCCTTCTGGACTACATTGTCAGTATCAATCCGGCAATTATATTGACAGCCCTCACCGGAACCTTTGTGACATTTGGTTCGCTGTCGCTAGCCGCTCTGCTTGCCGAACAGGGAAAGTATTTGTACCTGGGCGGCATGCTGGTTAGCGTTATAAACTGTATGGCCTTGCTCAGTCTCTTCAACATGATCTTTAAGTCGTATTTTGTCCAAATCGTAAGTAATGTAATGTTATGATCACAGTGATTTAGCTAACCCTATCTTATTGTAGACTCAATTGTACGTTGGCGTCTTTGTCATGGCAGCCTTTATTGTGTACGACACTCAAAACATTGTAGAAAAGTGCCGTATGGGGAACCGCGATGTGGTCCAGCATGCCTTGGACCTTTTCTTTGACGTCTTGAGCATGTTCCGCCGTTTGTTAATTATCTTGACGCAGAAGGTTTGTATCCTGAAATGTAATTTATTTGTAATTAGTTAAGGGATTGAGTTATCTCGATTTGTGCTGCAATGTCTGTCCTATCCTACAGCTCAAGAGCTTCATGGTTTAAGTGTTCGCAAAACAGTTAAATTACCAAGCAAACCATGAATAACCGTGAAGCGACCACATATAGCAAATTTCTTTAAATACGAACTAAATCAATCTTACGGTATATTACGTATACCTACTTTGCGTAACTCCAAGGCAATAAGTATAATTTCACAAAAGTCTTTAGGATATAGTTTTATTAACATCAACTCTACTGATATAGGCTTGAAACCTATCTGTTTTTTTTTTTATTGGAGGTATTTTCATTTCCATTTATACAAAAAATTAAATGAAAATTTGAAGTTTGCTATTTGTGAAACTATATTTATATCCTTGGAAACATCCATTAACAGTGTGTAATATTTTATCTCCATTTCAGGAGGAGCTAAAACAGAACGATCGTCGTAAGAAGAAGCAATAAGGACAATGATCCTGTGACATATTTAAAATTATTTCATATAACTATGTTGGAAACTATTTTAAATTTAAAAAGAAAATACCGTGTTAATATTTTGGTTTCATATTATATCAAAACGCATATATACAACAATTGTACAACAATTATAATATTTGGTACACCTGAAAACCATGCAAATCCCGACCCAAAGGCCATATAATAAAATTCAATTCATTCATTCGAATATATAATATGTATCGTCACATTCTATTGTATAATACTTATTTATATATGTGCCGCAAAAGGTACTTTTATGTGCATGTACGTGTTTCTCACGGATTGATGTAATACCAGTTTCGGTTTTATATTTAATTATTTATTGTGTAGAGCATATACAAAAAAAACTGAAGATGATTCAATAAATGAATATTTCCCTTCATATAAACTTTGTTATTACAAAAAGGACTACACACACGTGAGATTGCTTGCGCCGATTGTATCGATTAACGGAGCCATTTAATCAACCTACAAACCAATTTAATTAGGTAAAGTGGTAACCAGCTTATAATGCAACTATTATTATTTACCATTTGAGTTTGTTCTGGCCAACGAGCAGCATGTCCCAGGCGACAATAGAGCAGCCATTGCTGCTTCAATTTCAGCAGCTGTTTTTTATATCAAAATTGGTGGGAGTACTGCCACAGGATTTGGCCAAGATGCGTCAGAAAAACGTGCTAGAAAAATCACGGAATGGCATGTTCTATATGCTCAGCGTGTTGATCGTTTATGTGGTGCTCTATAATCTGCTGATTTATTCGTTTGGAGAAGAGGATCGCACGCTCAAGGCAACACAGAGTAAGTATGATGGCATAACGGGATATATATGACCAAAAAAAAAAATAATGGAATCTTCCTTATAGGCACTTTGACATTTGTTATTGGGCTATTTTTGACATATATTGGTCTCATTATGATGGTCACGGATCAGCTCACGGCGCTCTTCAATCAAGGACAATTGGGAGAGCTCTACGAACGCATTTGCGCCGTGGACGAACGTCTGTACCGTGAGCAGTGCCTGGTGGATAACAGCCATATAGCAAAACGTATTCGTATAATGCTCTTAATGACATTCATTTTTGAGCTTTTCATACTGCTGACCACGTACATAAAATTGGTGGATTATACGCAATGGTTATCGCTTCTGTGGATGGTCTCGGCAGTGCCAACATTTATCAACACCCTGGACAAGATTTGGTTTGCAGTCTCGTTATACGCACTGAAGGAACGTTTTGAGGCCATTAATGCCACACTGGAGGATCTCGTCGATGAGCACGAAAAATTCCAGGCCTGGTTGACGGCAGGCGCTGACGCGGGAGATCGGACAGCAGGCAGCTGGGAGACACAGCCACCACAATACGACAGCAATTTGGAGTATTTGTATAAGGAGCTGGGTGGCATTGATGTTGGCTCGCTGCGAGGATCAGGCAGCAAAAACAGCAATAAGGTGGCACCAAGTCAGTTATATAAAATATGTTTAATGTCTTCATACTCAAAACGATTTTGCTTCCTGAAATTAGTTGCCCATTCGTTGAACTCTTTTGGAGAGTCGATAACAACACCACGCAAGCCGCTCCAGGCCAATTCAAATCCAATGATGAACATGGCACACGAAAGCGAATTGAGCAATGCGACCAAGGTGGAGGAAAAGCTGAACAATCTATGCCAAGTGCACGACGAGATCTGCGAGATAGGCAAGGCAATGAATGGGCTATGGAGCTATCCGATTCTTTCGCTTATGGCTTATGGTTTCTTGATATTCACGGCTCAGCTGTATTTTTTGTACTGTGCCACACGCGCTCAATCGATACCCTCGTTGTTCCGATCCGCCAAGAATCCTTTTATCACGGTTATCGTTCTGGTCTACACTTCCGGCAAGTGCATTTATCTTATTTACTTAAGCTGGAAAACCTCGCTGGCATCTAAGCGGACTGGCATTAGTCTGCACAAGTGCGGCGTTGTGGCCGATGATAATTTGCTCTATGAGATTGTGAACCACTTGTCGCTGAAGCTTCTCAATCATTCGGTAGACTTCTCGGCCTGCGGCTTCTTCACACTGGACATGGAAACGCTATATGGCGTTAGCGGTGGCATCACTAGCTACCTCATCATACTCATACAATTTAACCTGGCTGCCCAACAGGCCAAGGATGCCATACAATCGTTTAATAGTTTCAATGACACGGCTGGATTAGTGGGCGCTGCCACCGAGTATGCCAATGATAGCTCCACTCTTTTCGATCTGGTGACCACTACAATGCTGACGCCCTCAACCTACTAAAGCTCGTTTGTAAATTTTACATTAATTAAGTTTAATTACGAACTTATAGGCACCTATTAGCACTTGGATATTTGAATCTTTGAAGCATTTAATAAAGATCACGTTGCAGTCAAACTTTTATACTGAGAGCTCGCCACATCCAGCTCCTGGAGCAGCTGCTTGTATGTTTCATTGGCTCCGTCGTAGTCCAGTATGGCCACACAAGAGATTTGTGCACGCTTATGTAGCGCATAAGCCAACTCCCGACGCATCAGTGAGAAGCAATAAGGCACTCCTTGTTGCTGGCAGACAGACTTTAGCTCTTCTATCGTCTCATCCAGGCCGCCTAACAGAAGTATATAAAATTAATAAGTTCATTGTGTGATAAATGACACTTACCCTGAGCTGGACACATCTCACAATCGGTAGCCAGAATCAGCAGTTTCACTTTGTTTATACGCAGTCTGGACAAAGACTCTCGAAATCCCACAACAAGGCGCGGATGTGCACGGGCCTTAATTTCGTTGTGGGCGTAGGCGCGCTTCTGGAAACGATTCAAGTCATTCAGCAAAAGAGTCGTCAACTCCTTGAGGCGTGTCGTTATGCAGTTATCACAGTAGCTGTGAAAAAGATAGAGATTAATTTTAAGGAGAACCAGATCTTTAGGGTTGTCCACCTTCTAAACCGCCGGGAATGTATATGATGTATTGACGGGGTTGGGTTTGTTGACTCCGCATCATGGAGAGACAAGCACTTTAAACTTGTGGTTATTTGCAATGTGTTTGGTTCCGCGTTATGCACGGGGAAGCTTCGGATTTCCTTAAGCGGTTGTGGAACTGCAGAGCTATGCTCCTCTTTCACTGCATTTAACTTTTCCGACTCAGTCAAAGTCAGCTTTTGGAGGTGTTCGGGCGGCGTGGATTCAAGGCCCATGGACATGGATTCGATTTCCTGCTGGAGGGACTCCACATCTCCACGTTGCTTCCATATCCGATAATTCCTGATGATGCGCTTCAGGCGCGCCACACGACGTTTAGGATGCAAACGCGTCTTTCCCTTGCGCTTGGTTTGCAGCGCCCCCGATTTTCTTGCTATGATTAAGTTTGGCCTTTTGTGTTTGTTTATTTGTTTCCTTTGCTGCCGGTGCGGAACAAGATAGTCGAGAAGCGTGCACTGTTGCCGCTTCTTGTGTTTATTCTTATACTTGGCACTTCGTAAAACCTTTGGCGCTGAGTCGCCATTATCCTTTAGAATTTGATACGTACATTGATCTATAACATTAATTTTATCCGAATGTCGTGCCATTGGAAGTGTCTGTGTTGCTCTATAAGCATAAAACTTTAAAACAGGCACGAACGTGATGATTTCGATAGTTTTAATTCGACTCGAAGATTGCTGCTCTTTGAATAGCTGGTCACACCACACCACATTCAAAAAAAACGAATTTATTGTAAAGACTGCCAGTAGATTGTGTATAAAGTTACCAATACTTTTTCAAGGCAAGCAATCAACAAAAACAGCACTCTTAGTTTAATAATTTACTAATTTCTTAAATTATACTTATTGGAAAAGTATGCACAGTTATACTAATATTACCTTAAACATATCAGATACTTATAATTAACTAGATTAACGGTAATGTTTTAGTTAGCTAGAATCGCTAGAACAGTGAGATGCGTTGAAGAACTATAATTTTGTACTACTTTCGATCGCTATGTGCATCTCATTGAACTGCTTGAGGTGAGACAAGATCAGATCACGCTCCTTCTCATATATCTCCCAATATCTCAAGTACTGGCTGACATGCTGAAGCACAAGTTTTCCGGCAAAGTCCAAACAACTGCGCGCATGCCGTATGCGTCGCCAACAGCTGGCCAAAACTAGGCGCAACTGCTGCTCCGGCTCCATTTGTGCCAATATAAAGGACATTATGTTGGCTGTGTCCACACGCACATCAATAGGAAATACCACAGACTCCGTGGGTCGAGATTGCGGGAACACAAGCAACGCTGGTGTCGTCGACATAGTCAGTTCCCAGGGCAAATCGTTGGCCTGGCTGTCGAAACGGATGAAATTCACTTCGGGACTGCGCAGCAAAGCTGCCACCTGCATCAGTTCCTGTGACATAACGGCCGAGAGTGCACAGTCCGGTCGCTGGATGAGCACGACATTTGTGGCATTGGGTCGCTGCAGAGCCTGGAGCAGCAGCTGGCGATTGTATATGCGTATATAGGGCGCATCCTGGGATGGCGCACTGATCAACGGAGAGTTCCTTTGCATGCGCGGCAACTGCCTGGCATAGAACTGCTTGATGAACTCCCTAACTGTCAGCAGAGAGAACGACTGATGCTGCGGCATAACATGCAACGCTTCTTCGGCCGCATCCACAATGAAAACTTGCACCGCAAACGCTTCTTTTTTGTGGTTGACATTGTGCTGAAGCTGATCTATGCCCAGCTGTTGCAAAAAATCGCGATATTTAGTTCCATCGAAGAGGACTACGGCTAGCGAACGATTCTGCTGCTCCGCCGAGTGCTGCCACATCAGCTGGCCGTATTTGGTAACCAGCTTGGCTATGCCAATCTTCAGTGCCGGCGTGCCCTGCTGCGCGTGGGTGTGCACCAAGCAGCGATTGCGGGTGTGCTGCGCCAACAACTGGCGCGCCTCCGCATCCAAGTGGCTTTCGTGCGTATACTGCGCCCATAGATAGTTTAGGAAGCTATTGATTTGGTAGTAGTTCGTCAGCGTAGCTGCATTAGGCTGTAGAGCGTTATGGCAATTCTTCGCCAGCTCTTTTGACAGTTTTGAACCTCCGTACAGTTCTGGCGGCATTTGTAATAGCGTCCACTTGCGTGTGTCGCCGGTGTCCTTCAGTTCCTGCAGCCAATACTGTTCGCAGTCAATATTTTCCCTGCCCAACAGCCCCTCGCCTATGGCTAAGGGCATTTTCGCCTGGTGCTGGTGCATTCGAATACCCATGGCCAGCACGGGCATGTGACGCGCCTTGCTTGCAATTTTTGCCGGTGTTCCGTAGCCGGCGGTTTGTAAAGGATTAACCTTTGGTCGCACCCAATACAAGAGCTCCATGGGCTGCCAAGCATCTGATTTATTGTAGACATGAAAGCCGTGCCGGTTATCTATGACGATCAGTTGTGGCAGCGTCAGCTGCTCCACCCTAAGCACCTTCTTCGCACGGTTGCCAAACGTGACTGCAAAGCGTACGTTACGCTCCGGATCAAATTCCAGCCAATGTAAGGCGCTTGCTACGAATCGCTTGTATTCCTGGCCGTCTGCTGATTCCAGCACCGCCAGTACAACGGCATCTGCGATCCTGCAGAGCGCGCCCAACTCTGATGTGCTATGCACCCTATCGATGGGCTGTATTAGGTTGTTCATGAATCTCGTCAAATCCTCAAAATGCCATGTGCCCTGATACTGAAGCCGAACGTGCCGGCCATAATTCACCATTAGAGTTGGCCACTTGTCCGGATAACCACCGTTGACCGCCATGCCGGGCAGCTGGCGATGAGTACGGCTACAGTTGCACTGCAGGTGCCAGCAATCAATGGCACCAAACGAGGCGAAATCCTTGTAGTAATGAGCCACGCCATCGAATACCAAACGAGCCTGTCTGGCATCGCTCGACCAAGACACGTAGTAAAACATCAAAGACATTTCGTTGGATCCCTCAACCTCAGCACGCAGCTGAGGTACGCTTCGTGTGGGGCACTCGCTTACTGCTGATTGGGTGAACGGTAGTAGGCCAATACCGAGTCCAATGAAAATAAGTAAAATCATTGTAACAATAGCAGGTGGGTGCTTAATTTAATATTGAATTCAACAGCGGCAACAGCAACAGTAAACAGCTGATTGGACAAAGTGACCGTTTGACTGTCAAATTCGCAGCTTTCTCATAAGCGTTTTGCAACACTGAATACATAATTTCGCATTGACGCCGCCACCTTTGTCTGTGATTAACGAGCGAAATGAATAACACGAACGCAATTTGGCAGGATCTCAAGTAAGCGATTAGTTCATTACCTTCGTACTTGCAGCAGCTGATCCCAGCATTCGTCGCGCAAGCGCAATGCCAACTCAAAAGATTTAATGCTCTTTGTGACTGTGTGTGTGTGTGCCGCTATTTGTAGAATGTGTCTTTTACGGGGATATACCCAACCAGAATAATTATCTTTTCAGACCCCGTGAACGCATGGAACACTTGCTGAAGACTGGCCACTTGTCGGATTGTAGTTTTGTTGTTTATGATAACGATGGCGAAAAGATGCTTTTAAAGTGTCATAAATTTGTGCTCATGAGGTGCGTACGAAAACATATATTTCACACTATCTAGAAGCTTATTAGCTAAACATATATCACATATAATCGAACACATTGGATGCTGTAGCGTTTCGCCTGTTTTTGAACGCATGTTCGAAGGCGACTTTGAGGAGTCAAAGATTCCCGATAATATTGTGCTTGATGATGTCTCGGGCAATGATTTTCGCAAGTTTATTGACTATTTGTATTGGCACGACAACCGGCGACTGCAGGAATACCATCTGCAAACACTGCAAATCTTGATTTATCTAAGTAAAAAATTCATGATATCCTTCTTTACCAACAATTGTTTGAAAGAGATCGAACGTCGTTTATCCACCTTGGATCCCGATGTGATAATTGATTTATACGAGTATTCTCATCAAATCGAAGGCGAAGATCTGATCAACAGCATAAGATCGGTAAGTTCCCATAAATTTGATAAATCAGATTCACAACTTATAACATTTTTATATAAATCTTTTTAGAGATTTTGCACGCATCCCGGTGCATACATTGCTGCGGCTGCCGTTTTTGACCTTAGCTCGGAAATATTTTTGAAATTTATCCAGGAATTCAAATCGAGTATTGGGGCTAAGCATCGCTTTAAAGTAATAGATCGTTATTGTAAAATTCACGGTTTGGTCGACGCCTCAGTGCAGTCATCTCCAAAAAATACCATCTGTGAAAGCGATGAGGATGATCAGGATGCTTCACATCTAAGCAAACGAGTAAAACCATTGACACTGGCGACAAAAACAGATCTATTTGACGGCGACAAGTCGGAGAAGGAAGACGACAACTTAACAGGCAAGAAGGACGAAAATGAAAATGAAATGGAGAAAGGCGAAGAAGCGGCTGTAGAGCAAGTGACTAAAGAACAAAGCGATCAAGCGAAAAACGATGAGAATGAGAGACAGCAAAAGGATGAGTATATTTGCAAACTATTGAACACAATCGAATTTACATCGATGACACCGTATGATTTTTGTGCTGGACCTGGTATCTCCAAATTATTGACTATTGACAAGAAATACGAATTGCTGTCTTCCATTTGCATTGCCGAATGCAAAAAGCATTTTTTTTCTTCACGTAGTGTCACTAAAACACTGCCTTAATTTTCTATTTTTGTTAGATTTGGATTTTAATTGATACGAAATACTAGAAACACTTGCCACATAAAATGATAACCACTAATAAATTTTGGTTACATACTTTAATAAAAGATTTTTTTTTTTGTATAAAAGTTATACATGTTTATTAAAAAGTTCTTTTTATTGGTCAAAATGGTATAAATGTACAACTACAAATGTATAAGGTTTGCATAGTTTTAAATAATTTTTCTTAAATTGTGCATATCAAATGTACATTCATTATAGCTGAATCGATTCGATTTGAATATGTGGATATTTTGCTGTTTACATTGGTAACCAAAACGGGGGATATGTTCTTACTTTACTAGAAGACACTTGGACGGCAAACATTTCTCAAAGAGATTCCATGTTAAAGGCACATTTTTTGAGTTTGTGAATGATATAAAAGCTGACTGACAAATAATCGTAACTAAATGTAAAGGCACTTTGTACTGCATGAATTAATTAATTGTGCAACTGCAGCAGACGCAGTTACTTATTTTTTTGGGTGCCATTGGAAAGTTAGTAGTGGTCAAAATAGTAACTTAAAAATATGGTTAGTTGTGGACGTGTATTAAAACTTGCTGCATTACCAGCATGTGTTTGAAAAATATTTTGAAAATGGCGAATCGTATTAGGCGTAACTTATCTCATGCTCGTAGGTTTTCTCCCGCATATCATGATTGTCGGGCAGAGCATGATGACGCAGCCCGCAAAGTCGCGGCCCATAGCGCAGCATGACAATAATTACGCCAATCACGAATAGCGCCAGGGCAGCAACGGCGGGATAAAGAAAATATAATGCCATGGTTTAAATGTCGCTCTCACGCTTCTGCAGCTCTACGTATTCTTCACGCTGGCGTTGCTGATGCAATGTACGACCCTCTGGACGCGGTGGGCGTTGCTGATGATGCGACAAATGTACGGGCTCTAAATCGTCAACAGATATGACAACGTCGTCAGGGAAAACTTGCTGATGTGTGGTGGGCTGTAATCGGTGATAGTATTATTTTGTGAAAGATCAGCATATCACAAGTGTATTTCTTACATGGAAGCGATCAAAATAGGACGCGTCTTTTAACTCAGTTAAATCTAGTGGTGGTTGCTTGTGCGGTGTTGCAGACCAAATGGAAACCAACCAGCGGTTGCCCGTATGCCTGTCCTGCCAGTACTTGCGGTGCTTGGAGCAGCAGCCCAAGATAATGTTCAATATAATTATCGAGCCGAGCACAACTGTGCAAATGGCAATAGTCACATAAAACGGCTTGTAGCTGCCGTATATAGGTCCCGTGAAATATGGATTATTGATGTACGCTTTACGCTCCTCTTCGATTGTGGACATAGTCCCACAAGGTCTGCCTTTACTGACTTGTGAGTGTGATCAAAGATGCCGCTGACTAATAAAGTCACTGGCCTTTTTCTCTATTGGTCACTGGGTTTTCTTGCTGCACACAAGAACAACGCCGTATTGTCTGCAATGTATGTAAACAATAAGAAACGTTGGCAACAAGACTAATTCAACCCCAAAAAGTGCTTTTAGTTATACTTTCAGTCAGCCACATTGGGCGTGGCATCAAGTGCCGCGTTGCCTTGCTAGAAACACGATTTTAATTTCGTTGTACTCACCATTTGCGCTCAGTTAATAGCAACTGCAATTGGAACTTGTGGCACTTTAATTCAAATTTTGAGCAATGCATATGCTTCTTATTCACAGTAATCAATTTTTTTGGCTGCCGCAATAAAAACAACGCCCAAAGCCTGGCTCACAAATTAACTGAACTATCGATTAGCAAGTTGCATTGCTGTATAATATCGATTTAAGCCACTATCGCTGTATTAATAAATTTATCGCGCAATTTTACTTCAGGCCCTTAAATATTTGAGATTTAATCAATTTTCCTTATTACATTATTGTTATATTAAAATTACAAAAACCAGGTTTTTTAAGGGCATAACATTTTATACGAGTCATAAAAAATTTTAAAGTACCATTCTTTCATTTGGATCCGCAAAGTATGCTACGTAAAACATTTTTACAAGTGATTTGAAACTATGCTATAATTGACCAGCTCTTTAAATATAACACACCATCAGCTCAAAACATAATCTTTTTTGCTTAATTACTAAAAAAATAAGGATTCGCAGCCAACTATATCCACATGCCAGCTATTCAATAGCCAACTTCCTACGTCTTTTACTGATCGTACGTCAGAAAGTTGTCATTCTGCGTAAATTGACGCGCCAGTGCACGTCCATCATCTGTCGGCGTGCTGAATGCGATCCGATCACGGGATATCTCAATACCCAAAACGGTGTGAGATTGCACAGCGCGCAGCAATTTGCTAGCGATGCCCCTACGTCGTTGAAGGGGTGAGACCCAAATTCGCGAGACACCACAGCTGTGGAGAAGATTAAAAAAAATATTACTGATGAGCGAAAATACGGGTCTTCACTACACTCACCTGGCCTCGAAAGTCTCCTCGCTAAAGTAATCGGTCCCATCGACATGAATGAAGCGATGCGCCTGCGCCAATGGCTGTACAAGACAGAGACCGACGATTTGCTGTTTGCGCACAGCAAAGAAGGCGACAAACGTCTTTGGCACAATGTATGAGGAATAACCCAGCTCCTTGTCGACCATTCTGATCACCTCCGTGAGCCGCTGCAGGCGCGAAGACTGAGCATGTTCATTTAAGCGTATAATGCGTCCATCGGCAGCCCAGTCTGGATAGACGGCCACAATATCCTCGTCTATCCAGCCCTTAAAGCGTAGCGTATGCATCGAACCGTGATATTCACGATGCAATTGCTCCTCCTCGGGCTCGTGAACTGTGTACACTAATCCACACTGTTGACATTGCCTGGCTCCAAAAGCCTTTTGGCCAGCATCAATTTGATATTGACTGGAACCAATGGCGCCGGCCATTAGGCGTGCCGAAACATCCACTTTGCGACGCGTCGACTTTTGTGTCAGCGGCTGCAGCCGTTGCGTGAAAATGGGAAACAGTTTGCCTTGTGGTTCAACGGATGGCGCTTCTGCCTCGACTGTTGTGTCCTCGCTCTCAGGTACTTCCCTCGGGATTATTGCGCTGTCGTTCTCAGGTACTTCGGCTTCTGCGAGCGCTAGCTCCTCCGCCTTGACTATCATGTACAGGTTATCGACTATTCTTGTGGCCTCTTCCTTGTGATTATCTGGATCGGCTATGAATATTTCAAAGTTCTGATCCGTGCATATGTTATTACTTATTAAAAACTCAAGCAACAGTGCCTGCTGCTCTATGATTTCCGGATCGTCAGTCTGGTAGGGCAATTGTTGGCGATACTTCTCATAAGGATCTGATGGCAGCACCGGCTCCTTTATTTCAGGCACTGCCTGAGCCTGAGGCGGCACCGGTTCCAATTCAACAATCTCATCAACAACGGTCTCATCTAAATTGCGTAGTATCGCGTCCACGGTAGCCTGCTCCGCGGAAAATATCGTCGATGATTTGACGCGGACTTGTCGCTGCTTCTTTAGCGGCGCCTCCACCAAAGCGATCCTTCCCTGGCTGACGCTAGCCCGAATGTTGTCCGTTATACGCACCTCCATACAGGTGCTGCTGCGTCGGCCCGACTTGAAGAACTTCCGATTCGTCGGCAGCTCGGTGTTAGGCGATGTTTTTTGTACATTATCATGGCGTATAATGGGTATGACCGGCTCCAGGTCCATTGCAACGGGTGCTTCAATTTTTGCACGCAATTCTTCATCGTCGCTGAGGTCGGAAAAGTCCAGCGATGTCGAGGACAGGGAAACTGCCGAAGCGGCTACCTTGCTGTCATTGTTGTTATTGTTGGCATCGTCCATCGCCATGACGCTTAAGGGCTTGGCCATTTTAATGGGATCTTTGGCATGGCGCAGTATTTCGTGGACCTCCTCCACCTTAGCACGCTCCTCCCGCTTCGTCGTGATCAGCCGGCGTAACTTTTCATTCCGCAATGAACCCAAAATGTCATCCAAATCGATGGACCCAGCAGAGCGCTGAGGCTTGCGTATGTTGTGTCGAACGCCCTTGTTGATGCCTAGCCTGGAACGCGATGTGGGCGAGATAACTTTAGCCCTACTAACGCGTTGTTGCTGCTGCGCCTGCGTCTGGTGACGTGCTCTGTTCGCTGAGTTTCCATCTGACCTGCGTAACGCAGTGCCAGCGGTCGGGGCATGTGACGAATAAAAAGCCACCGTCGAAATACACTCCTTGTGTGTTCTGCGCAGCTTGCACTGCGGCGATGTTAAGCCGGACTCGGGTGAGGATTCGACTGTTGTTGCAGTCGCTTCTTTGTGCGCTCTTTTAGCTGCTCTTCGGTGCTGGTCAGCTGCGGAGTCATCAGTATCCGTATTGGAGTCGTCGGCAACCTGAGAGCGGCTCAATGATTTGGGCGTGCGTGGACTAGAGCTGTGGCTGGTGCTGCTGTTGCTATTTATACGCATTGTTGTGGTAAACAAATGCGGCAGTAGTTCATCAGTGCCCGATGGTACGGCAGAGCCACGTGTCTTCTGTGCGATTTTATTCTCCTTATTGGTCTCCGGAGAACTACTGGTGCTGCTGCGCAATCGCCGTCTGTGGTCATCGCCATCAGCACGATCCACAAACAGGTTACGAACGTTGGCTGGCTTTTGGGCTTGGCTCGTGAACTGATGTTGGAGTCTTGGTTTCAGCGGTGCGATGCCCAACAAGGGGTCCTCGACGTCACAGTCGTCGTCGATTTGATCCAACATGGAACTGCGGCTGCGAAACAATTGTTTCTTACGCTCAGAGAGGCGCGGTGTTGCGTTACGTGTGGGCCGTGCAGCACGTCCCGTTGGGGTCTCCATAATTGCGCCAGTTTAATTACAACAATCTTCCCGCTTTTTTAATAAGAGCGCTAATATGGAAGGCCAGTGTTGCAGACCGACAGCAAAGGTGCATTCCTCAAAATACTTAGGTATATCGATAAGTTTGCTGCCTATCGGCACTAGATGTATGCTTCCACTTTAGAGGTGAACTTGTTACAGCTGTTTAGTAAAATTATCCCCTTACTTAGAAATTTTATCCAATTATTTATTTAAAAACAAACGAAAAGACTTTACAAAAACTACATATTAACAGAGTCTTAAGATTTTACAATTCGCGGTTCTGCGCTTTAAATCTTTTTTATCGATAGTGATACATTCTAAACAATCGATTATATAGTTTAGCACCGCTAGTACGTACACATACACAAATGTATTCTGCAGACGAAAAGTTGTAGAGAAGTTTGAGTTTTGTTAAAACTGCTGGACAAAAAAAAGCAAAAACAAATTTGAGCACTATTTTATTTGGTTTAACGAGTGCACAGGTAAGAAGTCTTACGAATTAAAACATATTTAAAACTATTGAGGTCGCCGTCTTGCCACTACTACTACTTGTACCACGGTTTCGCCTTGCCGCCGCCGCAGTCACCGCCATCTTGTTTTATATATTGTGTGGACATGGAAATAATTTTTCACGCGTTGTGCATGTGTGTGCCTGATCTAGAGTTTCAAAATGAACGCGTTGTTACCTTTGTTCTTTCATTTGTTTCGAATTACTTGCACCCTGCCTCAGTCCATGTAAAAATGAAAAATTGCATTGCTTCTTCTTCTTATTTCACTTTGAGGTCGCGCTCGCCGCCGTCGTTGTTGTCGTTCTCAAGCAGCGCTACGCCCACGTCAATAACGCGTAAACAAAAAGAAAAAAGAACAAAATTCGCGTACGCTAACGCTCAAGCTTCCCAAGATATTGAATTAACGCAAGAACCGTGGACGACGCCGCAGCCGAAACCGTCGCCGTGATGCCCGGAGCCGGCACGTTCAAGTTGTTCATCGGTAATCTAGATGAGAAGACGCAGGCGACCGAATTGCGTGCGCTGTTCGAGAAATACGGTACTGTCGTCGAATGCGATGTGGTGAAGAACTATGGCTTCGTTCATATGGAAACCGAACAGCAGGGTCGCGATGCCATACAGAATTTGAACGGGTACGTGCTGAACGATAACGCCATCAAGGTGGAGGCTGCCAAAAGCCGACGCGCACCCAATACGCCGACAACGAAAATCTTCGTTGGGAACTTAACCGACAAAACGCGTGCGCCGGAGGTGCGTGAACTATTTCAGAAATACGGCACCGTCGTCGAGTGCGACATTGTGCGCAACTATGGGTTCGTTCATTTGGATTGTGTCGGTGATGTGCAGGATGCTATCAAGGAGTTGAACGGTCGCGTTGTTGATGGCCAGCCGCTAAAGGTGCAGGTCTCCACTAGTCGGGTGCGGCCCAAGCCGGGCATGGGCGATCCGGAGCAGTGTTATCGTTGCGGCCGTTCCGGTCATTGGTCGAAAGAGTGTCCGCGTTGGACAGGCGCTGGTGGACGCGAGCCACCACCACCGCTCAGCGCCGGCGGCTACAGAGATCGCATGTACAGTCGGGATCCGTATCCGCCGCCACCGCCGCCGCCGCCATTCCTGCGTGATCGCATAATGGACGGCTTTAGGGTAAATGCAGACAAACAACAAATTTGGTTACTTTCGACAGGTCGGGTTCAAGATTTAACTGCTTAAAGATTAAAAATCAAATATTCTTGTATGATTACAATTTATCCAAATAAAGTTTGTATATTTAAGCAGTTATTCTTCAAGTCGACTCGCCGGAGAATACCCCAAATATATATATATATATATATATATATATATATATATCAGCATATACAAATAATTCTACAAAAATCTGTTGCCATAAGCATTCTAACCATTTCGCTTTATACAAATATAGGACTACGATTATTATGACCGCCGTTTCGAGGATTCGCGCGATTTGTACGAGCGTCGCTATCAGTCATCACGCATGCGTGACTTCCCACCGCCGCCGATTTCGCGCCGTGAGCCCATGCCGTTACCCCCACCGTTGAGCGGCAGCCTGCGCTCTTGCAGTGTTTCCCGTGGCTATGATACCATGTTTAGTCGGCGCTCCCCTCCGCCGCCCCGTAGCAGCAACGGAATGAGTCGCTATGGGTAAGTAAGCACAGACAGAAAAATTATGTAATAATGCTTATTCCATTTTCTCTACTGTTCAGCTCACCGACACCGCATGGCTATGAGGACTTTAGTCGCGACTCCTTTGACGAGCGTATGATTTCGTCACGCGGCATGCGCGGTCCCTCGCCGCCAGGACGCCGTTATGCGCCCTACTGAGATGAGTTTTATTATAACGGCAGCAGCTGAGTGACAACAGCAGCTGATTCGAGTGGTGCATTTGTAACAAGTGCACCACAATTTCTACCCATTTACAACTATAACGCTTTTAGCGGTGGAGAATTTTGGCTTCTTTACTGGTCGCCAGCGCATCATCATTATCACCAACTGCAGCAGTTGCCTGTTATACATATGTGGCTGCCGCCGCCTTGGTAGTCCCGTATGCATAATTAAACTGAGCAATATCTTACAAAACAAAAATAATCATAGAATCCATCTAGGCATTATCCCTATCATACTAATCATAATTATGTAGCATTGTCTGACTGATAATGACGACAACAATGTAATGTGGCATATATATCTACAGACTGCCTACATTACATATGTTGCGTCATTATTTCATCAAAGAAGTTCATTCTTAAGCGTAAACTACAAACATTTGAATTTGTGCGATTAGAATATACCAATAAAACTTAAGCACCAATATTCGTTTGTGCGATTGTGAAAAAGAGTGCTTTTTGATACGATATCTAATTTTATCGAGCGAAACCTTAAAACTGCATCATAAAGTTATTAGCAAGAATATATTTGTAAGTCTATGCGTAATCGATAAACTAATTTGTATAAATTCATATTGAATGTATAACTTAAAGGCAGTCAGGAAAATATTTGTAAGCCACGTGCTGCTGCTACGTCTGGGTTGTGGGTACTATGCGTATCGTATTGGACGCCAGCAGCTCAACCGATTCGTTATTTTGTGCATTTTCGTCGTTGGCATCCGTTGTGTTGCTTTTGAGCGTTTTCATCTCCTGCAGCGCCACAGGTGGTTTCTCAGGTATTGGCGGTATAAGTGCGCGACTAAAGAATGTCAAGATTAGAGATCTCAGTATTCAAGTTTTTGTTAATGACTACTTACTTGCTGCAGAGCAGCCAGATCATAGAAATGATCATCATAGTCGATGTAACTCCGAAAGTCCAATAGGTGCCCAGTCGTGTGTATATGGAGCCTACGAAAACGGGACCCATGACACGAGACAAGCAGCCTGCGCCGGTCATCATCCCCATCCAGACGCCTTGCGGACGAGGACCAAGCACCTTGGAGAATATTGTCTGTATCAGCGTAACGCCAATGGGATAACCCACCGATGTCAATGCGAATCCAATAATGAATTGCGTCAATGTGAGTGCTGGCAGTTCGGGACACCAATCCTGAGTTGGCGGACAGCCCAAATAGATCGGATCATTGGTGGAGAGATTGGCGCTAGCATTGTAAGCAACGGCCAGCTTCGGCGGATCCGGTCCCCAGGGTATGTAGAGCAGACGACCCACAACCATCAAAGAAAAGCCACCCCAGATAAGCACATAGCGCTCTGCAAAGAGCTTGCACAGTGGTTCGATGAGCACAAAAGTGACCAGAGATATTATGGCTGCGATGGCCATAAATATGCCCATGTTGTACAGCGCCTGATCATTGGTCCAGGCAAACATGTCCATGGTCAGCGAGGTGCCCAAGCTATTAATGGACAATCTTTAAATAGGGCAGGTTTTAAACATTGGTTTAACTTACGTCTCCAGCAGCACAAAGTTGAAGACCAGCACAAAGAAGGCCACAATTAGTGTCCAGGCGGAATAGTAATTCGGCTTGATTGCCTTCCAGGTTTCACGCTCCGAGGTGCCGCCCTGCATAACCATAATCTCTCGAGCGGCTATTTTATGCTCCTAAAACAAATATGGTTTAAATGACATGCAAATGATGAACACAATATTAAGAAGTACCTGGAATATGCGGGGCAGAAACATTACAAAATTGCTCATGCTCATGAGCACATTTATCCAGCCAGAGGCGGTGTACATGTTAATGTGCATGGTGCCCCAAAACCAGACAGGACCATTCCGACCCAGCGGCGTTACCAGTGCCTGCAGTCCCGGGCCAATGATAAATCCCAGCACCTGGGCTAGGGAAACCATTGAGACGGCATGGGTCCGCTCGCTGAGACGCGTGGCTGCTGAGAGGTAGGAGCGGCACAGCGCAATGTTGGCCGAGCTGACGCCGATAAGGAATCGGGAGGCCACCATCCAGTACTTGACATTATTGAAAAGTTCCAGTGAAGAATACAAAGCGCTGGCGAAGGTGAACAGCGCCAGCGAGAGAAGCAACGGCAGCCGAATGCTGCCCAATTTGTTGCCCCACCAGCCAAAAATGGGGCTGAAGATCATCTGGCCCAATGGATTGGCAGCCACAATCAGACCCATAAACTCTTTGCCCGCACTGGGATCTAGCTATAGGAATGCTCGCGTTAAATATATACACATGAGAATATGCAGGGGCGTTAACTGAGCACGCACCTCGTTGAGGAATGGCCAAATCCCAGTTAGAATGATGCTAAAGCCCAATGCCATTAGGAACATGGTAAAGTAAATGATGCGCACGGAACGCCACCGCTGCTTATACTCCTCCAAAGTCTCCAGATCATCGTCTAGCTCTGCGGGCAGATTCCTAGTCTGCAGGCGAGCGCGAAACTTCCGCCACGACTCCATGATGTGCCAATGGACGCGATTGTAGTATCTGTAGTTCTTCGATGTTACCGTCCCTGGCTCATACTGCGAATGGTGAAGAGCTTCCGCTGTGTTCATGTTGATAATTTTGGGTCAAGATATGAGTAATGTGTGTCTGTATGTATTTTTATGTATGCATGTGTGTATGTGTATTATTATTATTACAGTACAAATTGTGTCTGGCTTACTTGACCTTGGGCTTATCTGGTTAAGCAGGTGCTCAATTTAACTATCATCTAAATAAATGTACGTCTATATGAGGCTAGTGTGTGGCCAATATATCCTAAACTTTATATAAAAATATGAAAACATATAAACTTTGTTGCTGTTTAGGGTTTTGGCAATTATAGGGTATTTAACAGCCTATAATATTCTCTGCTGTCCTCCTTATCACAACAGCCACAGATTCAAACAAATGCCGAGTTCTTCTCAGCTGTTTTCATTTTGTTGTATCACCAAACAAATTCGTCTGCTTATCGCTGCCAACTCTTTAACACACCCGGCTGCATTCATTTGTGTGTGTGTGTGTATGTATGTGTGTGCTTTAGTATAACTATATACTTATCGCCCTGTATTAGCTATCTTTTATCGCCTGAGCACGACAGATATTTTGCAAAACTTGGACGTTTTTATTTTATTACATCGTTACCATTTACGCAATGCAATTGTGAGTGTACCGCAATTTGTTTCGGGCTTTAGAGATCAGTTTAAAAGTGAAAAAAAAAATAAATATAGCAGTGGTTTTCTAGCGTTTTAGGCATTCACATTCATATTAAATACACACATGTAGGCATACATAAGTATAGTATATATACACGACATGCACGATATTTATTTGACGTTTTGTTTCAATTGTCGCTTGTAAATTATATTCATTGATTTCAGTTTGCAATTGGGTTAGAAATTTCAATCAGCTCTCTTGGGGGCCGTTGTTGAGTTACCGCCGTCTATTAATAGGATTTTCGAAGCCCAGTTGTGCGCTTATAAGTTCAACGAGCTCGGAGAATGCACATTTCACAGACGCACTCACATGCAAAAGTCAGCACTGATTTTATCTTTACTTATTTTTATTTTTGTTTAATATATTATATATACATAAATATATATATATATATATCTATGTAGCGCAGCGTGTATTTACTTGTTTGTTTTTATTTTTATTTATATTATAGCGTTCCCCTACACACACACACACACACACACACACACACACTTGAATTTACTTATTGCCATCTCTGTTGGTGGGAAGAGCACCGGAAAAAGAGGGATGGGGGCAAGCTAGAAGCCCAGTGTTGTTGCTTTTTATTTTTTCACTTTGTTGCCCTTTGTAACATTACAAATATATATTCATTATAAAGCTGCGTCTTCTCGCTCTCTTTGAGTCACGCTAATTTTGTTTTTAATTTACATTTTGTTTGCCTCTTTCTACCAAATTGTTATAACTACCTGTTGGACACTTTTTAAACGCTGTCTAAACGCTTGACGTACGGCAGCAACTGAAGACGCACTGCTCGGCGCAGCAGATCGCAACTTAACTGGAAACCGTTGGCGTCTGTTGCCAACGTTCTCTGCTTTCTGTTATTCGCTCTTCCGCTGCCTATTTCTTGTGTCGCTTTAAACATTATCCCTAAAAGTATGCAATAAAATTTCAAACTTGTCAATGGAATTTTACCAACCTTGTTAATTCAAAAAAAAAAAAACTTTCAAAACTGGATTATATACTCCTTATTTAAATCTCTGCAAAAAATACAGTTTATAAAAGTTTTATTTAAAAATTTACATTTACATTTACATTATTCCCCATTCCTTAAAAAAATATAACGAAAATTGGAAATAGTCGCCCAGTCAAGCACATAAAATTGCGAGCGCCTTAACTAAAGCCCACACACAGCCAACTAGGAATCCTTATAGATCTAAAACGTAGCTTTATAGAATTGCCTCAACTATATTAATGGCACGCCACGCAAACGCTGCAAACGCCGCTGTTGCAGCCAGGGCAGGAGGAGTCCACGTGGAGCGAGTGGAGCTGCTGGCACTGCAATG
Organism: Drosophila micromelanica; assembly: GCA_004143825.1. NCBI lineage: Eukaryota > Metazoa > Arthropoda > Insecta > Diptera > Drosophilidae > Drosophila > Drosophila micromelanica. The sequence goes on from SCDY01000550.1 coordinate 39,498, forward strand.
GGTGCACTTGTCGTCGTACGGGGCGTTGGGACCACGTCATTGTCCCGATTTTTCTTCCTGAAGCGGCGTTCCTTGCGCTGGATTTTCTGGGGAAGCACATCGTTCATAATGTTCAAGCTGAAGACATCGCCGTTGTCATCGTCGGCGGCCAGGTGACCGACCGTGTCGTGAAGCACCCGAGGAATGCGCTCCACTACCTGTAGGGCATCTCGAAATGGACGTATCTTTGACTTGGTCTTTGGCGCTTCCGTCTCCGTCTCGGTCTCCTCTTCTATGGAATCGGGTCTGTTCCGGCGCGGTGAATTTTTTTTTGTTTTTCTATAATTTTGCCTGTCTTCACTGAGCTGCTGACGCTTGAAGAGTGGCGCTGGACGCGTCAGCCGTGGAGCTGTTTGTTCCAGGAACCACGGTTCTCGCTGTGGCTTTGTTATTGTTTGTGGCGTGGCTGCGTTTCGCTTGAATCCAGCAGGCTTTGCCTCCCGTTGCTTCTGGTTCCGCGTGCCGAGCGGAGAGGGACGCACCAGTGAGCTGGCGAAGTCGTTAAACCATTCCAGATGCTCTACGGAGCGCTTGTGGCGTGCGAGCTCAGATTTCTTTGCCCGCGTGGATGGAGTCTCCAGTGCGTTGAGTGGATGAGCTGCCTGCTTTACCCCCGGCGCGGATGGCTTGTAGATGGTGATGGTGGATCGACGATTGCGTGTGACTTTGCTGTCGACGGCACTGCTGGCCACATCCACTTCCTGCTTCTGCTCGAACTGCTGAGCGTTGCGCACAAATCGATTGCTGCTTGGTCCCTGAATGAGGATCTCGAAGGGAGTGTCCAGTGTGCGTGCATTCTCCTGCATGGTATGAATGCACTCCGTGTCCGAGTTCTCGTTGTTGCACTCGCAGATGCACTCCTCGCCGCAGTAGAACCCAAGGCACCCACAATGCTCGCAGAGAGCCTTGCAAGTGCGTTCGTGCTTGTGCTCGACCACCGGATTGTCATAGCGGGAAGTCGAAGATGGTGCAACTGTCGAGCTGGTGTTGGTTGGCACACCAGCGGAAATGACTGCTTGGGTGACCACCAACATCATTATCACCATGGAGTTGGTGCAGAGACCGATATTGTTCTTAACCGGTATCATTTTTTGGTGTGCTCCGCCTCAGTGTCTTCCCAATTGGGCTTTGGCTGTGCATTAGCAACGCGCTGCAGGTTATATACGCTGACTGGGTGAAATCGTAGACGTTATTTTGGTTGTTCGTAGCTGCCGCTTCGTGACTGTCAGTCGAATTTTGATTTGTTTTGCTTTGCTGTTCGCCGGAATTTTCGCTGACACCGTGTGATCTTGAGACATTTTTAATTGAGCACATATGCAATGGTTATTAATATACGTATTTCAACTGTTTCAGTTTTAGGGTCATCTTAGACATGCGTACTAAATATATTGTTATATTCGAACAAGGCCGAATTCTTGCACTTGAACTTCATACAAGAGATGATTTTTGCTTTCGCACAAGATGCACAATTTATTACAAAAAACCCAACTAAACAATCGTCATAATAAAATATTTGCCGCTTCAACGACGCTTTCCCTTGCCTTTCTTTCCACCGCCGCCGCCACCACCAGCTCCTGCCCCACTCGACTGTGGCTGCGGCTGAGGGTCATGCGTTTTGTTCTGTCGCGTTTTCAGTTGCGGTATTTTGCCGGCCACATGCTGCATGATGGACTCCCGAGTGGGGAATTCATTGCTGCACAATGTGCCGTCTGCATTACGAAGTTGGACGCGCACACGGCCCCGGAACTGCAGCTCCCTGCTCTTTTCGCGGCTGTACTGTTTGTTTTCGACAACAAAATGTAAATTGGACACCGAGAGAACATCGCGTATTTCGACATAGGTTGGGTTGTCAACGCAGTTCTCTTTGGGCAGGCGACGACCTTCCTGACGGGTCTTTTTGCTGTTGATGTACGCAGGATAAATGCAAATCCATCTGGAATACAAGGCGGCAGGTGTAGTTGTCATTGTCAGATGTTTGTTTTGTTTTTGTTACCGTTCCACTTCGTTATGCTTCATGTTGGGATGCCAGTTCATACGCACTGGCGGTGATACAGCCATTTTTGGAATGCGTTTCCTGATAAACAAAGCGTTAGAAAGTTAAAAAAGTTTATTTATTTTCCACGCAGGCACCTTGCCGTATTATTTATCGAATCGATTTTGGTATTCTTTTGATTTCCAGAGTTGCGACTATTCAAGTGATGCAAAACGATAAGACATGCAATTAAACTAAAACCGCATACCCTGCGTACACTTGACCAATTTAAATTATAATTAGCATGTTACGCAGAACACAAAAAACAATCTCTTAAAATTATTAGAATATATAATTACAATTATAAATATTCTATATTTTTTATGACTAAGCATCCCTGAAATAAGAGCACACAATTTATATCGATAGATCGATTAAATATCAACAATCTTCTTCAGTCTGTTTATAGTTGGTTTAACTGGTGCGCTGTTTTGCTGCTGGTCTCTGTCTTGCACTGACTGCTACAAAGTTAACTACGTCGAGCGGACAAAAAACCATTCTAGTCACGCGTATTGGAAGCTTGGGCAACAGTATAACACATCGTCGTTAGCATCGCTAACCTTTGTCGTGGACACTCAACAAATAAAAAGTAAACGCAAACACGCGCCACACTATGGACGAACTGAATGGCATATTGCAAAAAACCAAAGATAAATCAACGCAAAAGGAGCAGGATGAGGTAGGTAACCCATCCAAACCCAAAAACCAGTTAACCGTTAACTAGTGGCAGTGTTGTTACTTGAACTTTGACATTTTTGTCTGCCGCCTGTTTGTTGGACCCAACCGGGCGCTAACCCTTTCTGTGTTTACTTCTTCTCTTATTTTATGTCCACTTTGTGGCTCATATTTACATGCTGCTGACATCGCCCACGCATCCAGATTTTGCTGCAGCCGTTCACGTACATACAGCAAATACCTGGCAAACAGTTTCGCTCCGAATTGGCCTTGGCCTTCAATCACTGGTTGCTTATACCGGCCGAAAAGTTGACGCAGATTGGCGAGATTGTACAAATGCTGCATAATTCCAGTTTGCTGTGAGTGAACCATATCAATATTATTGCATATATTTACTTTATTTATAGCTCTGATCAGATATTGCATTTTAACTAATCAGTTGACCTTTGCCTGGTTGCGTTTTAACTTAATTTTATTTTTGCATTTTGACTTTTGTTTACATTTTTTTCTGTTTACACGCTCGCCCAATTACCTTCACCCCCATCATCGTCATCCTCATCATCATCTTCGACATCTCATGTTTTATCTCACTTCACGCTTGCACATTTTTATTTCTTTTTGCATTTACGTGTGCTTGTTGTTGTCAGCCTTTTGTAGTATTGTTTGGATACTCTTTTAGTTTGAAATTTACTAGCGCGTTAAATTTGAAAAAAAAAAAACAAATAAAGAACCGAAATTAGTTTTCTGCTGAAGTGTGTGCTGTGAAAAGTTTATATGTATACTCGAAAAATAAATAAGAAATTTTGTACAACAGATTGGCATCACATGTCGAGCCGAAGCTTTATGTGGAATATATTTAACAGTCATCGATACTAGTTTATATATATTAGCCCTTTCAGTCTTCAGATATCATATCATGCAGAAATGCTGGCAGCTGCTTGATGGATTTTATTTTATATTCATATTTCATATCAGTATAAATACTTTGCATTATCATCATTGTATAGGCTCTTGGCTATGCGTATTCACGTAGACCAACTGATAAATGACTCACACTTCCACAACTCTACACACTCACCCACAACAGCACACACACACTTACACACATTCCACCCGAACGTCAGCCCAACGGGTCGACCTTGTTGATGAGTTTGTACGTGTGCGTACATTTTCGGTATTTGCCTTCAAAATCAATCCCAAAATTTGAACAAAAGCCCGCAGCGTTCTGTTTATGATAAAATTCAATTGAATTTATTTGCAAATTGTGCCTTTTCATTTTCAGACAGGGAGGGGAATTGCATGAAATGTTTAGATTTTTTCTTTTGTTACTATCGAATCGAAAAGGGTGGCCCCATATATTTGCTACAGATAGAGTATATAAATGCGCAACAGTTAATCTTTGAACTCCGCCAATTGAAGTGCCTCACAAAATGTCGCACGCTTTAATTGATGCAATGCAATGGTAACTGTTCTGAGACTTCTTGGGTATAGCTCCCTCTTACAACTATACATAAATATCCAGCATATATGTATACAGTGAATGCTCGTTTGATTGGATACCCAAGGTTTCCTATTGTGTTGACAAATAATTCTTCTGTTCGGTTTAGAATTTATACAAAAAGAGAGAGAGCTTTTTATATAAAAAAGGGGTCCTCCCAAAAAAGTAAAGATAAAGATGTATCCGTTTGTAGGAGCTTTAACTTTACTTATCAGTTGTTTTGCTGCTTCCATTGTTCTCTAATGTTTTCGAGTTGATTTTCGCTTCTATCATGCATGCCCATTCTGTCTCGTTGCCACCTGTCGCTCCACCGCTCCCGCCCCAGGGCCTGTTATTCAAAGTGCTAAAAATGTCCTTAATGCCGCTTAATATCCTCCATTGTTCGCTGGCGGCTCAGAGCTGTTATCGCTGCGCCTCCGCCAGCGTCCACTTACTTATAAATGGCTTTCTGTCTTTCGCGCAGGGCTCGTGTTTTTTGTTCAAATGCATTTTCATATCGACAAAAACTTGGTTTTACAACTATGCCAGCTATTCAGCTGGTGGGAAGAACAGCTTCAAAGGCGTCAGCATCGTCATCGTCATCGTCATTGCCATTGTCACTTAGTCAGCTTGTCGACAGCCATTGTCACAATATTACAACTCTTGCAATGCAACATGCCCGCACTCACACCCGCTCCCGCATCCGCTCCCTAACCTCCTCCCGCACCCAGTTGGCTGGGCTGCCTTTGCGCATCGGTTGAACGCCCACAAATGTTTGCAGCCTTTCTCGCGCGCAAACATTTTTTAATTACGCAAAATGTCGGCTGCCCAGTTTGCCTTGCCAGCGGGCGTGTTATTGAAGTGATATGGGCCTCAAAGTGAGTTTAAATTTATGTACACTCTGTTGATATGCTCGGCTGTGCTTAGCATATTGCGAGGGTTGTTCCATCGTCATAAATTGTTAGGCCTCCACTGTGTGTGGGGTTGATAGATAAGAGTCTAACTTTTATCCAAGTTTTGTTTGCGTTTAGATAGGCTTCTGGGTACCCCAAATCAATATTTATTTATATGTTGTACTTTAATATATTCACAAATAACAACCATACACATTAACGGAGTGCTTTATATATATGTGTTCTCAACACTAACTTACAGCATTGATGATATTGAAGACAATTCGATACTTCGCAGAGGGGTGCCCGTGGCGCATTCAATTTATGGCGTGGCCAGCACCATCAATGCGGCCAACTATGCCTTGTTCCTGGCGCTGGAAAAGGTGCAGCAACTAGGACATCCAGAGGCAAGCTAACTTAGGCCCTCATTTGTCCAGCTTGATCATTAATCAATAAGGTTTGTGCTTGTTTTGTGCGGCAGGCTACCAAGGTGTATACGGAACAGCTGCTGGAGTTGCATCGCGGCCAAGGCATGGAGATTTACTGGCGTGATAGTTTTACATGTCCCTCCGAATCTGATTACAAACTGATGACTGTACGTAAGACTGGGGGCCTGTTCATGCTGGCCATACGCCTTATGCAGCTGTTTAGTGCCAACAAGGAGGATTTCACAAAGTTAACAGCCATTTTGGGCCTATATTTTCAAATACGAGACGACTACTGCAATTTGAGTTTGAAGGAGGTGAGTGGGGGTATATAATTAGTGCAATTGCAGGGATATAGTAAATATTCTTTTTGTGTTTGCAGTACACGGAGAACAAGAGTTTTGCTGAGGATCTGACCGAGGGCAAGTTTGGGTTTCCAGTCATACATGCCGTGCGCACGCAGAAACAGGACAAACAGGTTTTGCGTAAGTTCTGTAAGCTGACCCTGTTGAAAATCCTAATCACTCAGTCAATTTTTCTTTTTTCAGACATTTTACGCCAGCGCACGCACGACATTGAGGTCAAGAAATACTGCATCAGCTTGCTGGAAAAGTTGGGCAGCTTTCAATACACACGCAAAGTGCTTGAAACACTGGATTTGGAGGCAAGAGCCGAGGTTACAAAAAAATCTTGCTTAAAATGCTGTGCATTCTACTTATGTGGTGCTTTCTTTGACAGGTGACACGTCTGGGAGGTAATCCCTATATGGATAGACTGCTTAATAAGCTGATGTCCTGGCAGAACAGCGACACCGCCAGCATCACGCAGTCGAACCAAATCAATCACAACAATGTCGCACGCGGCCCCAATCAGAATACGCTCAACTGTAATTAACAGCCAAAGAGGCAGAAGAGGGAGCAGTTGTGAATTGCAAACGGCAATGCCATAGCCCGTGTCGCCTCCTCTTTTGCTGCTAATCCAAAAGCACCGCAACAGCCACAACAGCAGCAGCAGCAGCAACAACAACAACAACGTCAAGCAGCCTGCATTAGTGCGCCCTTGTTGCGTTTTTTGCATAAACTAAAAATCTTCTAAGGATATACTATGCACTTTTTTCATTTTGCCTCCCAACGCTGCTACAGAGCAAATGGTTTGATTTTATTTGTACACAAAATTTAAGAAATGTTTGATTGAACCAACACAACAGCAGCAGCCTTACAAAAATTGTTAAGCCAAAAGTTAATTGATAAGCCAAGCTTATGAAGAGCTGGCAACAAGCCATAACACAGCTTCCCATGAATTTGTTTGTTTTTTTTTTCCTTTGTATTGGGTCTCATATGTTAAATTCGATTAAATGCTAAGTATTTAGTTGGTACTAGTACGTAATTATATAAGGTTCCTTCATTTTGACTGTTGTAATTCTAAATGTATTTTGTATGTATGTACTTCATTATGCAAGCAATTTTTCTAAAATTTCTAAATGTCTCCTTATTCACTTTGTATTGAAACACGTACTCGTAACTTAATGTGCACTTCCTTTATTGACGTTGTTCCATTTTACATTTGTTAAAGAAAAAATTGTTCAAATATTATATATACAAAAGCAACAGAATACAAATCGTACACATCTTTATACGTATGTATTAACTAACAAATTGTTAACGTTTTAAGCAACAAAGAAACTTTGAAAACATATTTAAATGATAAAAAAATGTTAAAATATTTACTGCACAGCAGACAATTTTTTGCACTATATATACATATATATAAAATATATTTTTATTGTATACATGGCACGAAAAAAGTACTACAAATGCTGAAGAGAAACCATTGGTTTATGGTAAAATTAATGGAGAAGGAAACAAATAGCCGAGAATTTATTGTGCACGCCAACATGCACCTCGTAATATCAATGTGCGAATATTACATACATATATTGTCATACGCGAAAATATCTTAGAAATATTTAAATAAAAATATTGTATTTATGCCAAGATTGAATATACGGAATAGTATATGTTTTATGCTTTTATTCGATATTCTATATATTGTTTAATATATCTTAATTAATTAATACGCTTAAACTAAGAATCCTGTTCAATCATGTCCATTAACTGTAGAAACTCCTGGGATGTGGCATCCACCTCGGCTACAGGCTCAACATACTCATCGTACTCTGCATCGGCTTCGTCCTGGGAAATATGAAGATTCATTTAAAAAACCTACTTTGAGTTTAGAAAGAAATTAGCAATGTACCTCGAAGCCAAAACAGTTGTTGGCATTGATCTTGGGCTCACGCTTGATTACAACTTCGTTATTATCATCGACTAGCTGAACGACCATAAACTGATCATCTTCACCCTGTAGCTCTACGGTAAATTCGTTGGCATCTGGCTCCTCCTTGATGCGGAATGTGCCGGCCTGAGTTGTTAGTTTGCGGTGCCCACGGGGAGCTTTCAACTGGCGATTTATAATGATTGGTTTACTGGACGAGCTCTGCTCGCGCTCCTTTGATACGACCGTTTTGTTTTGTTCTTTCGTTTTAGAGGTGGGTTTCGTAAAAGTTTCCTCAACAATTTCGCTGGGCTCTTCCTCCTCCTCCACCTCATCTACTTCCTGTACCTCAGTAATCTCGAACTGCTCCTCAAAGGAAATGGCATCGCTAATGGCACTTTCATCAACGACGCTGCCACTCCCCACATTCACAACGCTGCCGTCTGGTCGCAGGCGCACGTTCCGGCCCAACTTAAGCCTAAGATTCGCCTCGCGCACATTTAGCTCATCATCGTGTGTTTCCATGTGGCGCATCAGGTTTCCCTTGTGGGTGTAGACACGTGCGCAGCATGGGCAGCCGTGCACCTTTTCGCGCGGCTTCGGCTTCTTATAACCCTCATCGTGCATAAGATTTTTATGACGACGCAGCAGCTGCTGCTGTCGAAACTCTTGTGAGCACAAGTCGCACTTGAAGGGCTTCGAGTCTATGTGTATAAGCATGTGCGATTCCAGATGCCGCTGGGATATGGTCCTATAGCAGCAGTAGCTGCAACTGTAGCATTTCTCGCCCTCATGCGTCTTAATGTGCAGCTTATACTGATAGCGATCGGGCAGTTTCTGGCCGCAGCGCTTGCACACGATCGGCTTATCCGAGGTGTGCATGCTGGTCATGTGGGTGCGCAGGTCAGCCTTTCGGCCGCACGTCGTGGGGCACAGAGTGCATTGAAACACCGGCTTGTTTACCACACTGTGGATGAGTTTGTGGGCCTTGAGGGAGTTGGATTGTGTAAACCGTGATAGGCATATATCGCATTGAAACTTTTTCTCGCCCGTATGAATGACCAGGTGACGCTTCAGCTTGAACATGTCCTGCGAGGCGTACGTGCAGTGCGGACACTGGTAAGGACGCTCGCCCGTATGGCAGGTCATGTGGCGACGCAGCTTGGTTAGCTCGACGCTGGCATAGCTGCACTCGGTGCACTTGTGCGGTTTTTCCTTGGTGTGCTTGTAGCGTGTGTGTCGTACGAGTTCGCCGCTGGTCGTGAATTTGCTGTCGCACTGTTTGCACTTGTGCGGCTTGTTGCCCATGTGCGTGTTGATATGATTGATCAGGCCTACGTTGGTCTTGAAGCCGCGATCACATATAGAACACTTGAATGACCGTTCCGCGCCGTGAGTGCGCACGTGGCGTGAGATTAGGAATTTTTTATTGGTCGTATAGCTGCAATGGGAGCAGGCGTATTTCTGCGCTGAATCCGAGTTGGTCGCCGGTTTTAGCTTATACTGATTGCTACTGAGCACAAAATCCACATCCGATTTGGCGGACATATTGGCTATATTGTCGTCAAATTCGTAGACCTTACCATCTGATTCATTTTTGCTCTCGAGTGAATCGTCATTTTCGATAGTTAGCTCCGATTCGTCAATGGATATCGCAGTTTCATCAACGCCACTTGGATCATCCACAAGTTCTTCGAATTCCTCCACTTTCTCTATCACTACCTTACTGTGCTTAGCCTCTTCTTTAACGGTCTTGGCTGAGGCCTTGGCATCTGTTGAACGTAGATTAGCTTTGGACGTGCTAACTGGTGTCGAAGTCGTCTTAGGGGGCGATCTCTTTGGAGGAGCGGGACGTATGTTAATTGCTTTGGCCGTCTTTTGCGGCGATGGATACGCTTTGGGCTTGGCTGGACGCAGGGTTATACCTAATCAAAATTTAAAAAGGTCATTGAAATCAGTTTTCTTTTGCCGGCTTCAACGACTACAAACCCTTAGAAGTTGAGCTGCTCGCAGCACGGGTAGCGCTGCGTATTGCGATTGGTTCTTGTGCCGGCGCAGTCTTTGAGGTTGATTGGGAAGTGAGTTTCTTTTTGAGTTCTTGTTGCTTCTTTGCCGAGGTTTTAATATAACAGTTGCCTTCGTCGTCAATAAAGAATTCGTCATCATTATCGTCCTGGTCCTCTTGCTCTTCTTCATCCTCTTCCACTGCATCATCATCGGTTGGTTTGACATCCTTGCCATCGACGCTACCATCCTCGATTTCCTTGTGAAAATTTAATAAAAAGGACTGCAAGTCCTCTGAGTCGGAGTCGCGCGTGCGTTTTGACATTTTAACTGCAAGCAATGGCAATTTTTGTAAATTTAGCGCCAAAAAAACATCGGTGCTGGTGGCGACCTACAGCGGACATAAAGCGTCCAGCGACCCCAAGCGGCTATTGATTTCTCACAGCCCAAGCCTCATTGAATATGGCAAACAAGGCGTATCTGTGGCTTTATCGCTTCCCTTACCTTCCTCGAGTTGGCTACTTAGTTTGACAACGTTCACGCACAAGTCACAACTGCTAGTTACTTTGTTTTTAATAATAAATGTATCATTTAGTGCAAAGAATTTCCGTCAGAGGTGAAACAACAGCAGCAGCTGCACAAAAGATGGCGGAACGGTATGGCGTTGCCACCGCTCATTGATAGTTGTTAACAGCACCATTTTGAGTTTAACATAATGCTTAAGAGGTAGTTACATTTTACCTAGCGCTGAAAATCCAGGAAATAAAATGGAGGCAATTTTAAAAAACCTGGAACCTTCATAAATGGAACTCTTAGCGAGATTTAAGATTATAAGTTCCAATCAACCAAGTACTAGGAAACATTGTATAGAACCAAAAACAAATTTTATTTGGCGTTATTATAAGATACATTTGTGGAATTTTTACAAACAGCTTATGTCCAATATTGTAATTAATTTAAAGTATAAAGTTTAAATTAAAAATTAAAGGTAGTTTGCATAAATCTTACCCACAAACATGTCAATGTCCCACAAAACTGATGGCCCTCAAGCCCCATGCGCAAACTTTACGCTTAAATTTCAATCCCATACTAAAAATTATTGCTGTCAAAAGAAACAACGTTAGAAGAGCCACCCAAATACTTTTAGAGATTAGTTTGTTTTTTTTTTGTTTTGCACAGTAGAAGATGCCCGAATACTCACATACTAAGCCAGTTGGGTAAGCCCGCTTCAATTCTGTGTACATTAGTCACAACTTAAGTATAAAAAAGAGATTAAGTTAAATATGCTTTTTGGTGGTTTGTAACTACATATGAGCCGCTACGAGAGATTGCATTACAAAAATTTTGGTTTGATTTGGTTTTGAAAAAAATACGTACGTTAAAAAGTCCTCATCGAACCCTACGGAACCAACCATAATCCTTTATCAGCTTCTGCTGCTTGGGTGTATACGTACCAATTTGTCGTTAATGCATTTCTAACGATTGTAACAAATACGCATACATACCAAAACAAACAAACACGCCTTAGACGACGAATACGTACCCAACGCTATATATACCATATATCGGGTATGTCTATCACATACGCATGTTTGTAATTTGCAAGATCCCTAGCTGTGCAAATGGACTAGGTTGGACCATTGTTTTTCAATATCCACTCAATACGTACCCAGCTTTACGGCTTTTAGGCTGCAAAGTGACTTCAAGAGAAATTGAGAGTAAGAGAGAGAACAGTGATAGAATAGGCTTACCCTAACGGGCCGATAATACTCGTACATCAACAAACACACACCATTCAGGGGGCCGACACGCCCCCACAGCCGGGACGGGACCGTGCTGAGAGAAATGACATAGCTCAATTTGGTTTTATTTTGTTTGTTTGCTGTATTTTTTTTTGTTTTGTTTGGGATCGTTGCTGGGCACATATAAGATTGTAAATTTAGTGGTTACTCGGGACTCTGGCTCTACGTACCGTAAATTTACAACTCAAATTGCCGGGGGGCTGTCAAGCTATTAGATTTTTATGTATTATTTACTTAACAATATAAAGTTTCAGCTTACAGTTTGTTTTTGTTTCTCTGTTAGTTTACACGGATGAGAATCAAAGTTAGGGATTAATAATATTTTACAAAAATATCTGAATTGCTGTCTAAGTTTGTATTCATGTCATTTATTAATTAAATAATAATGAAATTAGTTGGACTCTTGCTGATCTATTGTTGTAGATATTTTCTTTTTTTTTTTCGTTTTCTGTTGTGGTTGTAATTAATGCTACGTACGTGCGCTGGACACTGCCGTGTGGAACTGGACTCCGCTACCTGCTGCCTCTTCGTGCATCTCTAGCGACGATAGCGTTCGCGGGAGAAGGAGCGTCGCCTGTTCCCAAAGTTGTTGTTGTTATTGTAGTTGCGTCGATCGCGTGGCGAGCGATCTCTTGAACGGGAGCGACGTCTATCAGTGCGTCGATCACCTCCATTGCCGCCGCCACCACCTCCACCTCCACCTCCACCTCCTCCATAACGACCTCTGTCGTTGCGCATGTTACGATCTCTATCCCTTCGGCTATCACGCTCTCTATCGCGATGATCGCGGTTATTGCTGTTGTCGGGTCCACCGCCTCCGCCACCTCCTCGCCCAAGGCCACGTCCATCGGCGTCGCGACCCCGGGGCGCAGCTCGTTCACTTTCCCCTTCACGGGCGCTGGCACGTTCAGCGCTTCTATCGTTGGATCTGTCATTGCCCTGTTTCTCTACATCTCGCTGTCGCTGACGTTCCCTGGAGCGGGAGCGATGGACGCGCGAGCGTCGGTCCAGTTCACGTCCACCTACAAAGTACCGATTTCTGCCTCTGGCGTCCTCTTCGCGATCTGGTATCTTACCCGAGCGCTTCAGCTCCGCCTTGCGCGGAGCGGCTGTTTTCTCCAGCTCGATGAGCTTCTCGCGTATAGTGAGGAAGCCGAGATGCAACTTACCACCAAAGTGGTCCGCCAGACGGATGTCGTTGTCGTGTATGCCCAAGTAGGCGGAGCACACCTCACAGACGCGTAGTTTCTGTTGCTGGTAGGTTGAGGCTGGCATTGAGGTTCTGTACTCGTGCTCGGCCTTGATCTTCTTGCCGCGCAGTTCGTCAATCTCCTTCATCAGCTCCATGCTGTCCTCTACTTCGCCAGCTTCGCCCAGAGCCTCGGCCTTGGCCAGCTTTTTGCCTATCTCCTCTGCCAGACTGTGAACTGCGTTCGCTTTTTCGGCAACCTCCGCTGTCAGCTCCTCCTGTGTCTCCTTCAGCCGCTGCTTGGCCGAGTCTGTGCGCCGGTCGCAGTCGGCAATAAAGGCTTGCAAGTGCTCCATGGCCTCAATGTCGTAGTAGTAGTCTCGTGACTTTGACGCGTTCTCGTAATCTGCACGAAAAGCCAGATCATGCACTTTGGGACACTCACCGAGATCCATGCGCGTCGATGCCAGGATGTCGTGGGGGCAGCAGTCCAAGAGAAATGACTTGCAGACGCGTGCATCTGAGAATTTGAGGCCGCGTCCATCGTCCCCGTTTCGCGTGGTGCCCATCAATTGGTCCAGCATAGCGCGCATCTGATCAGTTGCCGACATTTTGTTGCTCGGCGCGCTCATTGTGCAGGCCGTTTTTAATACTCTCAATTGCTTTTTTTCTACTTTAGTTTTGCAAGTGAAAAATAAGTAGAGTTGTATGGAAAAGTTCGGAAAAAGTTCGACTGAACAGCTCACGCAAACTGAGTGAACAAACTGGGTCGTTCATTTAGATCATCAGCACACTTCTGCCACCTTGTCAATGTTTGCCCTGTTATCTTTATCACATAGACATTTATTATTTTCGGTAAGCTTTTATTGGTAGCGCTGTTTTGTAAAATTCATAAAATGACGGGTAATTAACCAAGATAATAAATGCTTAAGGCTAGTTTTCGAATTAAGACTTTTATTTCAATAACATTTATCTGTTATGTACTGTACTGGCTCCAACGTACTGGTTCTAACGATAAATATAGTTTTAACATAATTATAACAGGTCATGACTGCATCATAAAAATATCGGTAGTTGAATATCATCTCTGCAAAAATTGCAATGCATAATCGATATATCGATGCGATAAACGTTTGCAGTGGATTTTTGTTGTTTATTTCGTTGGCGTAATTTTTGTTTTAAAAATTAATTATTTTGGACTAAAATATAATGTCCGATGACGACGATATCCAGTACATAAAGCGGCAGCGTACCCTGCATTATGGTTCGCTGGAAGAAACAGAACGCAAGCGTCAAACAGCCGCGGCGGCGTCTGCGTCAGTTGCCGGCACAACGCCGGCAGCAACAACAACAACTGCCGGCCAGCTGGAGGATATCGATTCGGACGAGGACTATGAGGAAATTAACAAAAAGTCGAATGCCACAAAAGGCACCATGCCACCGCCCACAGCTGCGTCGCTAGCCAACAAAATAGACGATGACTACTTCGATCTGGAGTCGGAGATGGAGCGCGATAAGGTGGCGCTGCTCGAGGAGTTCGAGCGAAAGAAGCGGGCCCGCCAGATAAATGTCTCCACAGACGATGCGGAGATCAAGAACAATCTGCGGCAGTTGAACGAGCCAATTTGCTTCTTTGGCGAGGGCCCAGCGGAGCGACGTCGGCGACTCAAGGAGCTGCTCGCCAGCCTGGGCGAGAATGCCATTAAGCAGAAGCAAACGGAGGAGGAGGAGCGCAAGCTGCAGCAGCGAGAGCAGGAGGCCACTTGGTATCACGAGGGACCGGACACACTGCGAGTGGCGCGGCTTTGGCTCGCCGATTACTCGCTGCCACGTGCTCGCGATCGTCTGGAACGCGCTCGAGAGGCACTCGAGGTGCCCAGCGCCACGCGAGCCGGACGCATGGTGGAAATGCAAAAGAAGCTACAGTCATTGGCGCCGCTTTGCTCGCAGGTGGGCGACACGCGGCCCGTCAGCAGTGTGGCCTTCAACGAAGACTCCTCTCTGCTGATGACCGCCTCGTGGTCGGGTCTGTGCAAGCTCTGGAGCGTGCCCGACTGCGAGCTGAAGCAAACGATGCGCGGCCACGCCAGCTATGTGGGCGGCGTGGCGTTGCGGCCTGGTGTTAAGCTGGACGAGGAGAATGTGGTAGCCATGGCCTCGGGCGGGCACGACGGTGCCGTCAAGTTGTGGGGCTTCGGCAATGAGGAGTCCATTGCTGACATCACCGGACACATGCCGCACCGGGTCTCCAAAGTGGCGTTTCATCCATCGGGCCGTTTCCTGGCGACCGCCTGCTACGATTCTTCGTGGCGTTTGTGGGACTTGGAGCAAAAGACGGAGGTGCTGCATCAGGAAGGACACGCCAAGCCGGTGCACTGCCTCAGCTACCAGTCGGATGGCAGTGTCTTGGTCACCGGCGGCCTGGATGCCTTTGGGCGGGTTTGGGACCTGCGCACGGGACGTTGCATCATGTTTCTCGAGGGACATTTGGGCGCCATTTTCGGCGCGGACTTCTCGCCCAACGGCTTTCACATAGCCACCGGTTCGAAGGACAACACATGCAAGATCTGGGACCTGCGTCGGCGCCAGCCCGTGTATACTATACCAGCGCACACAAATCTCATATCGGACGTGAAGTACCAGCAGGATGGGGGCAGCTTTCTAGTCACCTGCTCCTATGATTCGACAACCAAGATCTGGTCGAACAAGACGTGGCAGCCGCTGAAGACGCTGCAGGGTCACGACAATAAGGTGATTGCCGTCGATGTTTCCCCCAACTCGCAGTACATAGCGACGACCTCGTTCGATCGCACCTTCAAACTGTGGGCACCGGATAGCTGATTTCCATACATGCATCGGCTGCTTATAGCCCAAATTTGTTATAAGCTCATTTTATATTTACTGTTTTCGTTGAAACACAATAGCCCAAACGTTCTTTTCCATATTTCACCTTTCAGTTTTATAACACAATTTGTTATTTTAGTTAGGCGAAACAATGCATTTCGTAAATTTAAGAATTTTGTATAGAAATTGTTAATAAAAAAACAGCTTTTTGGTACAAATGGCGAATATTAACTTAAATAAGAAATATGGTTTTGGTACAATACAAAATATTCGGAAATAAATTGTGTCTAATAGATGGCGCTTGAAAATAAGGGTTTTATTTCATAATGGCCATCTAGTGTTCTTTTTTCGCAACAATACTGAGTACAATTTCTGAAACAAAAAATCGTAAGATGACGCTCATAAGCAAACATGGTTTCACCGCTAGGTGCGGTCAACGAATTCGCCGGGTTCCAACCCGACTAAGTCAGATTGTACCCAAAAAACTGTTTTAAATTGTTCTCAGTATTGTTAAGATTTCCTCAAGATGGCGCTAAAATTCCTTTTCTAGCGCTGCCACATCGGTGGAAAACAACGCTTTTTAAAATATACGCAGTTAAATTATAATATATATTTAGATTTAAATTTTATTCGAATTTAACCGGCTCCTTTACGAGCGTTTTGGACAAACAACGAAACTAGATCGTTAAATGTTTTGCATTTAATTATTGATCAGGTTTAATCTGTAGGGCAATTTAAACGTAAATGCTTCAAAATATCGAATTCTAAATACAAAACTTGACTACGCTACTATATATTTTTTTTCTATATCGGTTTGCCATGCATATACCTCCATTAGCAATAATCGATAAAATACAGAATTTAAAAAAAAAAGCGCACACTATTAAAAATGAAAACAAATTAAAACAGCGCAGTCGTCTAAAACTGACCCCCTTAGAATCGCCTTTAATGATGTTTTTTCGAGTACATGTTTTTTTTTCAAAAAAATCAAAAAAAATTTTTATTATAAATGAATATATTTTAAACAAAGACTCGATCTAAATACAAAATCATGACTAATGTGCTATAAAACATCAAAATCGGATCAGTTTAGACAAACTTATGGGAGGTTGGAGTGTGGGAGCTACGGATTCAAGCTCTTTACATGTCAAAATTTTTGTCAATTTTGGCATGATTTTTGACCAAAAATTTGACCCCCTCAAAATCACCTTTAATGTTGTTTTTTATACTAATTATGACACCCACAAATAAATTCAAAATTCAAAATTTTGAAAAAAATTTTTTTTGCAAAATATACAAGGGTCCCCCCTTGTAATTTTCCCAAAAAATCAACAAAAATGTTTTTTTCAAAAATGCACATATTTTAAATGTAGAATCAATCTGGAGGACAAATCATGACCAAAATGCCATCAAACATGAAAATCGGTTCATTTTTGATAAAGTTATGGGCGTTTGAAATATGGGAGCTATGGATTTAAAAAGTTAGCATGTCAAAATTTTTGTCAATTTTGGCATATTTTGGACCAAAAATTTGACCCCCTCAAAATCACCTTTAATGTTGTTTTTTATACTAATTATGACACCCACAAATGATTCAAAATATAAATTCAAAATTCTAAATTTTGAAAAAAAATTTTTTTCCAAAAAATGATTTTTAAAAAAAATTAAAAAAATGTTTCTTTCAAAAATGCATATATTTCAAATGTAGAATCAATCTGGAGGACAAATCATGACCAAAATGCCAACAAACATGAAAATCGGTTCAGTTTTGACAAAGTTATGGGAGTTTGAAATATGAAAGCTATGGACTTAAAAGCTTAACATGTCAAAATTTTTCTACATTTTGGCATGATTTTTGAATAAAAATTTGACATCCTCAAAATCATTTTTTATGTTTTTTTTTATACTAATTATGACACCCACAAATGATTAAAAATATAAATTCAAAATTTTAAATTTTGAAAAAAAATTTTTTTCCAAAAAATACAGTGGTCCCCCCTTGTGATTTTTGAAAAAAATCAAAAAA
Organism: Drosophila micromelanica; assembly: GCA_004143825.1. NCBI lineage: Eukaryota > Metazoa > Arthropoda > Insecta > Diptera > Drosophilidae > Drosophila > Drosophila micromelanica. The sequence goes on from SCDY01000550.1 coordinate 57,178, forward strand.
ATTTTTCTTTCAAAAATGCATATATTTCAAATGTAGAATCAATTTGGAGGACAAATCATGACTAAAATGCCATCAGACATGATAATCGGTTCATTTTTGACAAAGTCATGGGAGTTTGAAATATGAAAGCTATGGATTTAAAAAGCTTAACATGTCAAAATTTTTGTCAATTTTGGCATGATTTTTAACAAACAATGTGACCCTCTCAGAAGCTGCGTTAATATAAGGCACTCTGAATATACGTAGACATCTCTTGCTTCTTGTCTTTTTGCTTGTGTAGGAATTTTGTATGTTCCTCTTGAAATTGAGCCATAAACACAATCACAATTGCGGCATACTGGATTTTGATTTTCCTAATAGACGAAGCTTAGTCGCTAATTGAATAGGCAAAAGCCCGCAACGTTGCAATATTTCTATTTGTTATTGTTTACTAAACTCGTCTTTATGCAAATCAGGCAAAAGATGTTTGAAATTAGCGCTGAGGAGGGCAACGAAAACAAGTTTAAAGCTCATATTGCGACGGCTTTGTTTTGAGTTCGACACCAGACCACGGCCTGGACAGAAATTGAATGGCTTTAAGCTTTCAACTGGCATTTGTGATTTTGATTTTATTTTATTAACATATTCAGTCGAGCAACAGGTGCACTTTTTACATTAAATTGTGCCGATAAAGGCCAAAAATTGTTAAGCAAAAAGCTGATGCAGATTTTAAGAGCACCACACGGCCAATACAGAGAAATAAGCATTTGCATAATTAAGCGGCGCGTGTGAAAAAATGCACAATGGCCAATCCGAGCACGGGCGCTATTAAACAGATTACATGCCGGCTCAAACAGTTGCGCTAAAAGGCCCGTTTAAGCCCGACAACAACAGCAGCTAAAAGTGCAATGAAACAGCAGCGAGGCGGCGCCAACAAGAGCAGCAATAACAAAGCGCCGAGACAAACAGATGAATGCCCAGATGAAGCCAGGCGGACGAAGGGGGAGGGAGTTGGGTAACGCACTAGAACGTGTTCGGAGCCGGCTGGCTGGCTGGCTGGCCAGTGCCCACATGTGTGCCTCTGGCGCTTCAATAAACAATTGGCAGCCGGCAAACACGGGCACGGGCTCAAAGATGACAACGGGCGTGTTGCGGCAGCAACAACAAGTAAAGGAAGCACTCGCGTTGCGGGTGCCCAACTGGAGAATATCCTGGGTTGGAACATTGCAAATGCACACAATGCGTTTAACACGTTTAAGTTATGCAAAATGTCCGCATAAAATATGTAAAACAACAATAGTTGACTAAAAAGAGCTTTCACTGTACTCAACCATAAATTTCATAAAAAATAAGTGCAAAATATTTGTTTATATTTTGCAAAGTGAATTTTTCTTTTCATCTCAATCGAACAAATATTTCAAAACCTATAAGAGTTTGGAAAAAATATAAACAACTTGTTTTACGTGTGCAATAAAAACATGTATTCCAAATTTGTTTAACTTATTTACCATAAGACCTTGAAAAAAAAATATAAAAAATATAAATTGAAAATTCTAAAAGTTTTTACGAAGATCAGCTCGTTTGTGCAGGTTTTTGAACTTGGCGATCAAAAGTATATATACCCTATTGCCTGTCCATTTGCCTATTACAAATAAGTGCACAACTGCATTATTTCCTTTTATTTTATTTTTAATGGGTACAATAACGGGTATAATAACGCGGGCTCAAGATAAAAGTAGCGCTCTTTAAATAAAGTTTGCCCGCTTCCACACACATGCGTATACGTATTGTCGAGCTGATAACGCGTGAATCATACACACATGCACACTCACACACATACACACGCATAAGGATATATCGCCTGCAGTGGCTGGCAATGTTACCCATACGCCACGTGTGACGTTGACGCTGCTGCTGGCGCCAGCGACGACGCCGCCGTCACTTGCCGGCTTATGCTCTCGTTGTCGTTGTTGTCTTGTCTCGCTCTCACCCGATTTCTCACTCTCTATCTCGCTTATTGTGCCGGCTGGCGTCAACAACTTGTATGAATGTGTTTTCTATTTTCCGGCATTTTTGCTTTCTAACGCCTACCCACAGGGCCGCAGCCCTTACTGCCTTCTGATACAACCCCGCCCCCCGTTTGTTTTTGCGATTTGTATCAACTGCTTTTCAAATTATTTATAGAATTTTAAATGAAGTACAGGAGCTTCAACTAGTATATACATATATGTATATTGTTATAGTTGCTGTGGCATGGAAATTATGCTCACTTTTATTACTTGCCCGTTTTGTATAAATATTTAAATCACAACATGCGAGGCACCTGTGGGATCCAGCGGCTGGGCACAAGTTGTTAAATACATATATGAAGCCCTAATCTCCAGTTTTGTTTGTTTTGTTTACCCCGCCCAACAACAGTTTGTCCATGTGTGATATTTGCGACGTAATCGCTTGTTAAAGAATTTGAGGAAATTCCAAAAGTTCTGTAGAAGTATTCTCAATAATCAAAAAATGTATACATATACATATATTTTTTATTTATATAGTTTATTATATATTTATATATATATCATATTCGCATATTGTCTGGCCTAATATAATGCAAGATAAAAAAGAAACAAAAAAAGGCAGCCACAAAATGCCGCCAGCGCTAACGCCAACGCCGACGTCGACGTCAACGTTCGCTGCTGCAGGTCGACGCTGGCGCTTGTTGGCGCTGTTGCCTCAGTCTGTCTTGTGACTTTCAGCCGACTGGTCGCTTCGTAGGCGGACACAACACACGCGAATTTTGTGTCAAAGGCATTCACGCGTGCGTTCGTATTTTTTGTGTCTTCTTCCCTTCCCATCCCTTTTATTTCTTCTTCGCGTTACAAACGTTGCAAAAAATAAAAAACAAATTTTCGTTTTTGTTTTGAAGAGTTACAATGTGTGCATGCGTTTTTTTGTGCATGTGAGTGTGGTATTGCCGGCTGTTGCTGATTATGTGCACTTGTCCGTCATTCTGCGCTAATCCACTTTGTGTTTTGATTCCGCGCTTCTAATGGCAAATTATTTCCTCCTCAATTGTCACATATTTTTCTTTATATTAAACAGACACTGTCAGCGGTTGTTGTCTGAAATCTTTTGTTTTATTTTAGCAATTAAATGCATAATTTATATGCGCTGCTCCGATAGGTCAATGCCAATGCCACTTCCGTGGACTGTTCCATTGTCGCAAAACTAGCACTAAAATCTAACCACAATAAGTTATGTATAAATTCAAGTGTCCCGTGAAATAGTGATGTTAAATAAAATGAAAACATCGATGTGTTGATTTTAACAGGAGTGATTATAATCAATCTGAACTCGATAACCTGTTCTTTCAACATATCGACGCATCAATGATTATCAACTCTGCATTCTAATTCGGTTTAAAAAAGAGATGTGTCTTCGGATTAATACAAATACATGTATGTTTACCAAATAAAGCCCAAAGAAAGTGAGCACAGAAACTGTCAACGACAACGTCAACGTCAGCTTTAACTTCAGCCGCATCCGCATCCGTGTCCTCTCCGTGGCAGAGAGCAAGGCGCCTGACTGCGGTACGGAAATCGGAAGCTGCTGCCCAAAACTATGCAGCAATAGCCAGAGCGGCACTGAGATTGAGAAATCCACAATTAGCCACTGGACGTACAAACAATACAGCCTATATAATAAACCATTAAAGCTGAGGTAAGCCACCAGATCATTCTGTTATTTCTATAGATTACTTTAAAAAGCAATTATTGATCACGTAATTTTGGTCATAAATAGATTCGCAAAAATCAATACACTTGAAAACATGTTTATGGGGCTTTTAAACTGACCGTTTAGATAGATTTGTATTTCTCTATTATTTGTATGCCGCTAATTGTTATTTACTAAGTATTATACGCTCGTTTCATTCTCTTTTTATACCCTGAACCCATTGAAAATGGGTGAAACAGGGTATTATGGTTTTGTTGAAATGTATGTAACAGGTAGAAGGAGGCATCTCCGACC
>SCDY01000551.1:0-63492 GCA_004143825.1 Drosophila micromelanica
CTAGTTATAATCAACTAAAAACCCGGTGATATTTTTAAACTAATGTTACATATTGTTCATAAGGCATCGATGCCTTGCAAAACAATAAATATATATATAAAAAAAAAAAAAAAATAAAAAAAGAAACGTTATTACTGGTGCTGTTTTTGAGTACATTAATTAAATAAACTTTTATTTTTATTTAAAAGGCATTATATAAACTGTAAACAATGAATTTATAATTCTTCTTTTTAAACACTTAGTTAAAACTAGAAAAAATTAAATTCGTGTATAATTACGTTTAACTATAATTGGTGGTGTATCCAATATTGATATTCTACAAATTTGTATATGTTTAAATATATAAGATATTTTCTTAACAAAACTCTCTCTCTTTCTCCTTCTCTTTCTCTTTAACATTTTCCGCGATATTTGCATATATTTTTGAATATATATACAGTTGCGAAAAAAATAATAGCACCACTACAACACATTTTGTTCTTGATACAAAAAAATGCAAATACTGTTGCGATTTTTTTAAACTTTGATTTTTTTATATTGTTTAGTATTTCCTATTACCGATCTTCAAATTTCGGCCTATATATTTTTTTTTTTTGGGTTTTAAAGAAAAATACCCCAAAAATGGCGAAAAAAATAGCACCACCAGCACAAGTAATTTTTAAATAGTTGCCAAGTCACATTTTTAACGTTAAGAAAACTTCGAGCAAATTTTTACAAAAAATGTACAAAATTGTCTTCAAGCTCTTACAAGTAGTTTTTGAAAGCTCCCTTAAAACATCGCCCTATATCATTTCAATTTCGCCATCCAAATGAAGCCAATCAACTGCGGCACGAAAAGCTTTAAAACCCGACAAAAAAAATGTCAGAAATACTTCGTTAGTTTGGCATTAGCCATGCTGCTAAAAAGAGAAGGAAATCGCTTGACGCTTCAACGTCAACGTAAGCGGCTTTGGTCTAGGTCAAGTTGCAAGTGGTACTTGGAAAACTAAAGCCAGAATTCTATTCCATGCAAGCCTTTAGCTTATTCTACTCGGCACATTCAATTACAATTCGTCGTTGATTCGAAATGGCTTGGAAAATGGTATAATTGCTGAGAGTTCGAATTTGAACAGCTCTAATTGAGCATGAGCCTGTATGGTCGAGCCAATGCTACCTGTACAGTATACTCCCACACCCACACACCCACTTACACATACAACGCTAACTGGCCGATGGCGTTTGGCCTGAGAAATGCGTAAAAAACTGCACCAAACTTATTCGGCATAGCCGTGGGTGCAGAACAGTCAAATGGGAAAAATTGAATCAAAAATGCAGCTACAATTTGTATAGAACACACAAACACAAACAAGCACACACACACAATTTGATTGGCAGGCCAGTCAATAAACGAGCCAAAGTCCCGGGCTGGGCAAAGTCTGAAGTGCATTTGGGTAGGCCTTAATTACGTAATGTGTGCGCCCAGTTATGACCTAACGAGTACTCTACGCGTGTGTGTGTGTGTGTGTACAGCAAATGCGTAAAATTTTAATTTCGTTTTGAAAATTTCTCTCGAAAAACAAAAAAAAAATTTTAAAAAAAATAGCGAGGCCTGCCACAAAAGTTGTTTGCAGGCGCGACTCGGATGGTTGCATTTATTGAGGCCAATGACCAGACACGCACACACTCACACACAGTTCGACTGTGCGTTCTTACGCACTTTTTGCATTTTCTAATTTGAAAGCATATACACACATAGGGGCACAATTATTGGCCTGTTTGCGCAAAAGGCATATTGATCTGCCCTAACCCTCTTAGTTCTTATTATTATTATTAAACAACCCCATTAAGTGCAGACCTCACCGTTTGTATTTTGTTTACGCTCCCCCCTGGTTCATTGCAGCCAGGTTTGGTTGGGCTATCTACAAAAAAGTGTGCGGAGAGGGAAGGAGGGAATCGTCGTAATACCGATTTCATGCTGGGACCCACATTGGTCGTTTACGTTGGATCTTCAGTTGGGTTGGTTTTTGTACGCCTTGGATTGGGTTTTTTGTGGCTTTATAACGGCATTTCCGTAGGGGTGTTGCAAATTTCCACATATAACACGTAATAAACAAGATGGGGGGATTAAAACAAGGATACAACCAGTGCAAAAAGTAAATATATTTATATATAAAAAATAGTCAAATTCTGTAGAGTGGGCATGGCTGGTTTCCGTTTCCCTGCATTTACTAATGAGGCCAATAATAAACTGTGCATCAAATCAGATCATATCTTAATCCGCATATAAGCTCCCACTTAATGCAATGATTTTATATTTTTGGTATTGCCATAGAACAAAGCCCAAACATGTTGACTCATTGGCAATTTTCCATGCCCATTTTCCAAGCTATTTGTTGTCGATGACAATGGCCGTCTTAGCGCCACAAAGCATGCAATACAAATGGAAACCGCAAATTGCTGAAATTGCATATTTGCGTAAATTAAATGACGTTAATTCTAAAATGCCGGACGGGAAGATACCATATGAGAAAGCTTACAGTTTTGAATGCTGTCTGTAATTCACAAAATACAAATTGACATGCAAAAACATGAAAAACAAGGAAAAGTTTAATTTTCACATGGCGCATTTACAAATAAGTTGATTTTCTACTCGAATGTGATTAAAAAATAATTTATATGCATACTGATTTACATGTACCCTGCTCGGCAAATTGAATGCATATTCAAAGCTCTCAGTTGCTTTATTTGAGTATATATTTATAATAATATTTCGACTTTTTTTTATTTACTTATCTACTTAATTTGTAATCAATTTATTAGTAGCCTTTATGCAATGGCTAGCTCCCAAAAAAAAAAAAGAAAACATATCAATTGTAAAAGGTTAAAATGCGTGAAGCGAGTATAGAAAAATAAGATTAGAATAAGAGCATTGATACATAATAAAGTTTATTTCACGTTACATAAAGAAAAGTGAAATTACTACAATTTATTTTAAATAAATTTTGACTTATCAATTTAAAAGAAGTCTACTCCTGCAATCATTAAAGTATTGAAATATTCAGAGCTAAAGCAGAGCATCTCCTCGTCGTTTCTAAAACGTTATGATTGCAGATTTCTGCAACTTGTGCGGGTGATTATTTTTTTAATAAACATTTTAGCTCGAGGGCATTGGCTACGCACTTTGTTTAACAGCATGACACCAGTACACACACTCACACACACACACACAAATACAAAGCATTTGTTGTGCAGCAGCTTTTGTGATTTGTTGACGCTTTTTTTTTGTGCCTGATGCTGGGGTTAAAATAGGTCTTAGAGTTGCTATAGCCGCGAGCCAACAGCGCACGCACATCCAGCAATATTATAATATAAAAGTAATTTTGCGCATCATATTTAAGCTGGTGTCAACTGTCGTGCCTTGTGGCATGGGACACAAACCGCGTTGACAACATGACGCTTACGATGGTGCGTTTAATTTGTAAATAATAAATAATGCTATCATTGTCTGGCCGCGCACATCCGCTGGTTCCTGGGTCTGGGCCTGGGCACAGCCGGCTTTAATGAGCTAGATACAATTTAACAGCAGCTTCCTGTTTGGTTCCTGTTGCGACGGCTTTTCAAATCACTTTACTTCCTTGGCCAAGAGCAGGCGCATTAACTGAATTAGACCAAAACCGTAAATTTTGTGGGGCCGTCGCTCTGAGAACGGATGCGAACTGACTGACTGAAACCTGGCTCGAAAAGAGAGCGTTCGCTTGCCTCAATTGCCGCAAAAAGTTATCAACAGGATGCAGTTGTAGTTACTGCTGCTGCTGCTGTTGTTCTTGTTATTGATGCTGTGGCTGCAGTTGTTGTTACTGCCGTTTTTGTGCATATCAAATGTCAGGGCACCAAAAAAAAAAAAGCTTATCATAGCAAGCCCTTGGTCCGCTGCGTCCCTCCCCTGACAATGCAATGGTTTGTAAATTGCATCTTCAAGATGCAGCCTGCTCGAATTTCGCAATGCATGCGGTCTTTGTTTTTCATTTACCCTTTGATTGCATTTCTTTCTAGCTGCAGTTTTTGTGGCTGTTGTTGTCGTTGCTGTCGTCTTGTATTGCATTGTTGTGCTTTACATAAACTGAAAACTATTTTTTTGTGCAATTTTATTAAAAGTTTTTTTTTAAAATTTTTTGAGAAGAGGGTTGAATTCGGGTTTGCCTTTTGATGAAAAATAAAATAAACCCGTTTCTACTGTTAGAATAATGTGGTTAATCTTGTCGCCGTTGCCTTTTTATCTACCATAAATATGGCAATCAAATGCTTGAAGAACAAAGGTGTCAACTTTTTAACCCGGTTTTTTTTGTCCTCAAGGTTTTCGAAAAATTTTTGAGATTGCTTAGATCCTAAAATATTTACAGTTTAAAAAAAAGAATATATAACTTTTTAAAATGCTGTGAAGCGAATATATAAATTTTGAAAACTTATATACTTACGCATATGAATAAATAAATATTTTAGGGAATATGAATGCATAGAAATTGCGTTGTCTTTGCCTTTGACGTCGCCGTCGCTGCAGAGAGCTGAAAGAGCACCAGGCTATGTTATTTTTATTGCCGTACACTTATTACTGGGGCCAGGGGTTAACCAATACAAGAGCAACACGCTGCGCCAGCAACTTGCTGCCGTGGTGAGTTTAAGTGGGCAAGAAACACTCAAACATGAGTGAATCGCTGGCTGAGTGAGTTAATCAGGCAGGGGTAAGAGCGCGCGAGCGTGTGGTTGTGTGTATGAGTGTGTGTGATTTGCTTGGCACATTTTTTAACTCAACTAAGTGGCTGCATTTTGGGTGTTTGCCATTGCACTTGGAGGTGGTGCTGCTTCTGCCATTGGGCTACCAGGCTAATGACAATTTAATTGTGTTTTTCATATTGCATTAGGTTTTCATTTTCGATATATACAACTTTAACCTCCAGCCAGGCCATGAAATTATCATAAGCCAAATTCGCATTGCTGCCCATCATGAACATCGTCATCATCATCATAATCATCAGCACCAGCACCATCACCATCTCCATCAGTCTCACAATCAGCAACCAGTTGCATGCAAAATGCCCGCAACAGGTGTGCAAACCAGCAGCAACAGCAGCGACTGCAGCTTAGACCCAGCCCCAGCGCACAACCAAGTCACTTGGGCGCAATCTGCAACAGAAATTCCCTGCAGCAATAAGGTTGCAGCCACTGTGAGTGTGTGTTTGATTCTGCCAGTGCCTGGCCCTGGCTTTGCCCTTACCCCAAACTCGTTGTCGTGGCTGATGTTTTCAGCGCTTCCATGCCTCATATCTTTTAGAATGATAATAGTTTGCCTTCCGTTGGCTGTAGCAGCATATAATATTTTTTCCGTTCAGTCGCAGTTGCTCTTGTTATTTTTGTTGTTGTTATTCTTGCCTGCCTCTTGCAGCGTTTTGTGTAGTAGCAGCAGCAACAATCGCCACAGCTCTAGCTATTATAATGCCCTGCCCCCCTTTGAATTGAGATTCACTTGAGCCCGTGTGTTTTGGGCTTTCATTTACCTTTGTTTTAGTTTTATTATTATATTTTTTCTACTTTGCATACATGCATGTGTGTGTATGTTGCCGCTTATAGCGTTTTTATTGTTATCTCTCGACTATTCTTTAATAGATTTTGCCGTTTTCTTAATGCTTGCACTGATTTTCAATTAAATGAGTTTATATCCTCCTCGGCATTCATTTGTTTGATAGCGTTTTAGTTTTTCATAACGGTCAGCGCTTTTCATTTACATTTTGTTCAACAAATGACAAACACAAATGCCTGTTGCCCCAGTGGCAATTTGTGACAGTTATTGTTGGCCAGAGCACAGTTTTGATTGACTTCTAGCTGAACTGTTGACAGTTTGTTGCCAACTGGGGGCAATGTCTTATTAGATCTGTGATTGAAATAGTGATTAAAACTGTTGTTAGCCAATGGAATACTATGAATAAAGAATGTGTGTGCATTCAAATCAGGTAAATAGATTTAGTTAAGTGATGTATTATATGTAGATACAACAATATATTTATATATATGTATATTTATTTATTTATAATTATCATATTCATGCCGTTGGTTCAGTCTCATTTTTTTCCTCTTTCAGTTCCATTTTTGATTGGCTTCGTAGAATGTTTTATATATTGTGACAATCGTTTGTATCCCAGCTTTAGCTTCAGCTCAGTCGGGCTCCATTCGTTCGGGCAATTTCAAAGTTCAATACTCAATGCGCCACTTGGCTCACAACGTTTTGGCCAAAACGTAGTCATTTTTTTTTGTTGTTTTCGTTATTGCTGTTGTTGTTGTGCATTTTGTTCAAGTACGTCAAGTTCGATTGCGTTCTTTACCTTGAAATCTTGTTTTCTATCCGTTGTTAAGTTTTTGTTGCGGCTTGCTATTGCATTTCGGTTTTTGTTGTTGTATTATCGCTTTTTTTACTATTGTCGTTGTCGTTGTTGCTGCAGCTGCAAATCTTTTGCATGTTGCGCCCCTTTAGTCCGCCCCCAGCCCCAGCTGGCCCCAGCCTAATATTTTATTTATGTATTTTCTTTATTTATTGAGCAACAAAAACAAAGTCATCATTTGTTGTTGTTGCTGCTGTTGTTGTCGATTTATTGTGGCTGCGAGCTTTTCGCATTATTCTAAATACTCAATTTGCATTTATTTATACAGCAGCCATTAATTTGTGTGCTTATAAATTCAATTAAATTGTTTTACCTACTTAGTTTGGTGTCTGATTTGTTGTTCTCGGTGTTGTTGTTGTTGTTGTTGCTATCGCATTTTAATAAATTACTTTTGATGTTTTATTAATTTTTCTCAGTCAGCGGCGTTAAGTAAAATGCGGAAATTGTCGACGGCTTATGAAAGTAACCAATCGCACACATTTATAAATAATAAATAAGCAATTAATAGAAGTAAAATTTTGCAATATAGTTTAACCACAGCTCTTTATATTGTGTATATATATATATATATATTTGATTATATATACATATTTGATTGTGTCCTCTTTGTATATGGCTCTGTTTGTGTGTAAATTTGCCTGTATTTGTTTGCTTTGCATAAACCTTGACATCAAAACAATTGCACCACTCACACAAATATAACGTATACGACGCGTTGCTCATGCGACGGTCTGGCAACGCCGTGCCCATGCCCCATAGCCCAAAATGCAACGCTTCGCTGCATACGAAAACGATAAACCAAAACCGAAAAAAACTCTCTGCCGCCGCCGCAGCCTGCGTCTCTGTCTCGTCGCCTTTGCCGCTGTCAGTTTTTCTATTGCAATTTAGTTTTGGCTGCGCTTGGCCTCCATTTTGGCATGCGTTCATAACGCAAGTCGAGGTTTTCATTGGTTTCCAATTTTGCCGTTTGCTATTTGAGCTGTCGATGCCGCCGCCTGCGTTGCAGCTTTGTGCCTAAAATTTATCGCTTGTTTTTTCTATTTTTTCGTTTATTTTGTTTTTTGTTACATTTTTTATATGCCATTCGTCGCAGCAACCTCGAACTTTAGATTTGTTTGCAGTGTTTATGAGAGCATAACATTCTGTTTATTGTAGTGCAGAGCTGACAGCAAGTACGTGTCTTTTTTGTATCTACAGCGAGTAGGCCGACTTATCTAAGGGTATACATATCATAGCCCTGACGCCGCGAGACATAATTTTTTCAAAAGCACTCGAAAACATAAACACAATTATGACCAACTATTAAAACACATTTAAATTTAATAAAAATAAAACAATAATGTATATTAAAATGTATATTACAATTGTAATATTTAACATAATGCTTAAAACATTGCTTTGCTTGCAAAACGGTTTAATAAAACAATAAAAAAAAATAAATAAATAAATAGAAAGTGTAATACTAAAAGCTTATTAAATATAATATTTAACAGTTCAATTTAACAACTTGTGAGATTTGTAGTATTTTTACATATTCATTAATGGCAAATTTCATATAATTACTAAGTGGGCAGCAAATAATCCCTCTCTACGAAGCGTCGTAAACTAAACTCATTAAAAAAAAATAAATAAATAATAACACATATATATATATATATATATATATATATATATATATATATATATATATATATTTATTATACCTTACGATTCTTAATCCCATGGCGTGTTGCCTACTTTAATCAACTGGCCCGCTGCGTCTTTGAGCCATTTAAAGCTACAGGAAGTGCCGTCGCAGTTACAGTAACACACATTTCCCATTGCTGGCTGTCGGCGATCATTTCCATTTAGAAAAGCGGGCGCTGAGGTCGCACAGCCAGAGGCCGAGACCAGGCCAAAGCCAAGAGCCAGACTCACAGTTAGAGCCAGTGTCCAAGACAAGTTTTGTGACGCTGGCGCTGACGTTCGCGTCGCCTGTGAAGGCGGCGAACATCGAGCAAAATGCACTTTACTAGCTGTTATTGCATTTTTACCATTGCACTTGCCCCTGGCTTTGAGTTGTTTAGCTGCCTAGTTAACTTGCTGGCATTTTTAAGCACTACGGATTGATTAATCGCTGTTCTACGAATGTGTTGACGGTGTGTGTGTGTGTGTGTGTGCTGCGCTTGACCCTAATGTATTGATTTGGCAGCTGACAATTACAGCACAGTCACTATGTGACCATTATCAAATCAGGCGAACTTAAGTACCACAAACCACTGACCACTGGCAGCTGCGCTTTTTGGGCAAAACCAAACCGGAAACAGCGCGCCCACTTCCACTTCCGCTAAGTTTCACACCCACAGCTGCTGCTGCTGCTTCTGTTGTTGTGGCAGGAAACGTAAATTTATCGCTGCGAAAGTTAACTGCAGCTCAGCGGGCTTCAAACAGGAGCCTGACTGGCAACGGGAAAATGCTTTTCTGGATTTTCTGTGGTTCACTTGTTGCACGTCCCAGCGATAAAATTCATTTCAGTTTTCGTGTCGGCAACACTTAAATTGGATACCCAACTAATATTCAGTTTAAGTGTGTGCGCCGCCAATTGATTTGAACAAAGTGCAAAGCTAGACATATAAAATACTTGAGAAGTATACTAAATGGCTAACAGGGCACTATAAACTGGAAGTTGTCCGAATCAAAATAAAAATAATCAAATGACCGCACAAACAGCCAACACCACACAGCAGCAGAAGCAAAAACAATAAAGCAGCATCAAAATAATGCAAGTATTTGCAGTAACAATAACTGGTTCCATTATTTAGATTTTTTTACATTTTTATTTCGTATGTTGTTATTGTTTTTCTACCTGGCTGACTGTTTGAATCTGTTGCAGCTTGTTTTGTTGCCTTTTTTGTGCAATAACCTTGAATAATTGTTATTTATTTAGCTTTTATATTAATTACAATATTTTGCTAATGTGAGAACGCAACAAATTGGCTAATCGCAGTGGTAAGATAAATTTGTAAATACTTCGAGGAAATTTTTAATTTAAATATGTATTCACATAAGAAAATAATTACGTATTATAAAATGTGATTAATTCTATAAAAAGCTAAGCACGAAGAACAAACTGTTTTATATGGAATTTAATGTTGTAACCTATAATAGGTACTTCATTATTACGAATTTTCAATTAAAGTTGACATTTGAATTGAAAAGTCAAAGTTGACTGGGATCAATAATATTGTTTAATGAGAGAAATGAGAATAAATATATGATTGGCAAAATAGCTCTTAAGCCTGTTTAAAGATTGTTTTAAGAGTCGTATAACAAAAATGTCTTGTTTCCACTTCGAGTTAAATAGAGTATTTATAAGTCGATACATTTTGAAATATGTTTACTTTAAAATCTGGAAGCTAATGTTGCTGGGGTAACTTCGAGGCTCGCTGGTTAACTTGGCTTCTAATGAGAAGCAGGCATTGTGCATCGTCAAATTTATGTAAACTATGTAAATAGTTAGTATTTTTTTTTATTGTACTGCAGATTTATGGTTTTTAAAAGTTATGAGCCACTCACAATTTTGATAATAAAATGTATTGCTATTAAACAAATGGCCTTTGCATAGCGCATGAGGCATTGGAAGCATCGAAATACTCGGTGACCTTTGTGCAAGGCACTCTCAAATTTATTGGAGCTGCAGCTGTTGTTGGTGCTGTCATTGCTGCTGCGTGCAACTTGAGCTGCATTAGGAAAGGTCAGTGCCACCGCCACTGTCGTTTGCGCCTCAAATGCATCAAAACGCGCTTTTTGTCGGTATCTACGTCAACTGCGTCGTCGTCGTGGCCGTTGCTGTCGGGAATAGGGACAGGAACTGCGGACGGGTACGGGTATGAGAATGGGTATGGGTTTGGGTACGGGTAAGGGGCTGGGGCTGGCGCTGGGCTTCGTTTCGCGCTTACTTGCTTTTAATTCTTGCATTGCGTTTCAAGTTGCAGGGCACTCAAACTCAGCAACACACACACGCGCACACACACACGCACACATTCACAGCGCGGCTGACAGGCAGTTGTATATAGTTTAATGCAGCTGCAGCTGCGGCAACTGCAACTGCAACTGCGCCAGCAGCAGAGGCAGCAGCAGCAGCACAAAAAACGCGCAACTCATTTAAAAATGCCAACGTCCATCAACGAGGATCGCCGAAGATGGCAGAATTTGTTGTCGTTTCGCTTTTTTGTCAAATTGTTTTGCTGAATTTTCTTGAGAACTTTTGCATTGTATTGCATTATATATCCCCTTTGCTATTATTGCAGTTGTTGCTGCTACCGCTGCTCTTGCTATTGCGGCTAGAGCGAGATGTCCGAGGAAGTGGTCACATGGAGACGACAATGAACTGTTTTGTTTTGTTTGGTTCCGTTTGGCTCAGTTCGGTTTTGTAAGCTGCGTTTGGCTGGCTGCCCCATTTTGTTGGCAGCAGCAGCTCAAGAGCTGCACTTTTCTGCATTACGTAAGTGAATGAACATTTTTCATTTATATACATACCTTCAAAATATAAATCATAATTAATTAAAAACAGCTAAAAGCAACAATTTTAATGCACTCAAAGTAAAACTACAGTGGCTCCGTGCCAAATTCATGGGCAAAAAGCATTTTATCATTTAGATTTAATACTACATATTAAATAACATTGAATGTAAATGTGTAGTATAATTAAAAAGCTTTAATATTCTAGTACTCAACTAGTTATACACAAAAATTTAAAATATTTTTAATATTTTATACCTTAAGCTCTTTTTCTGGTGATGGCATGTAAATGCTTAACAGCTTCAAAGCTTGATATTTCCAGTAACTGCATTTTTAACATAATTTGCGCTAATTGAAATGAGAAATGCAAAAAAAAGAGTGAAAAACGAAAGATAAAAAATAAGAAATATTTAATTTTCATATTTCGTTTTAGCTTCCAGCAGAGAAGATGAATTCAATTTGCTGCAATCAAATGAAAAGCTGCACAGTTTTTACATTTTAATTAACTTCCGTCCAACTGTGCTGTAATGTCAGCTATCTGATAAGTTTCTCCTGATAGCTCAAGTTAAGCTACAAGTTTATATATAAGTTTATATAGAAATGAAATATACACATGCAACATTTAGTGGCAATTCGGTGTCATTTGTTTGTGGCCTGTCGGGCTTGATAATAGCATTAAATGTGCCATTTGTGAAGCCACAAGTCAACAGAAACAAAGCACCAAATTGCTGTTAAGTGAGAGTTCCTTACCAAAAGTGCACATACACACATACGCAGAAGCACGCACACACACAAGAACACTTCTGTGGTCCCGCACTTGCTGCACTCGTGTGGCATTTTGTAACTTTTGGGCAACGCTTTCAAAGCACACACACACACGCACAGAGAGTGCGAGAAAGTGAGAGGCAGAGGGAGAGCGGTAGAGCTTAGACACCACAGCAGCCTTTTAGGCACCTGCTGCATGTGCCAGCTGCCACGTTAATTTCATTATGTGCATTAGGTTGGCCACTAACCGCAGGCAGCAACAACAACAACAACAATCAGAACAACAACAGCATTCAAAGCGATAACGACATCTAAAACGAAAATTGCCTAACACTTTCGTTTTCATGAAATACACACGCACATATATGTATATATATGTATACAGAGGGAAATGCAATTGCCAACCAACTGCCCGGCTCAGCCAACAACTGAATATTCAACATCAGGCAACACACACTCACATGCACACACACACACACACACACACACCTATGCATCAGTAGGTTGCAATGCGTTGTTGTGGCTGCCACCCACCTGTTGTTAGATGCAACCAACTGGATACTGGATTAGAGGCTGCTGCAGCTTTGTGCTGTCATGTGCATTTTCATTCAAAATGCAACAGCATCGGCAGCAATAACAACAACAACAACTATGACATATAGGCCTTCACAAGCACACAAACTCACACACACAATTTAATTGAGTGTTTTGCAAATTTAGTTCAGGGTCAGTTATGTGGCTTGTTTTTGGCCTGTGCCTAAACGGCCAATTTGGTTTTGTGTGTTTTTGGGTGCTTGTTTGTGATTTGAATTTGGTTTATGATTTATGCAAAACGCATACGTTGTGCGGTATGCATAATTATTTTTTTTAATTTGTATTTTAATTATTTTAGGTATTGAAAAGTTGGATATTTCATTTAACTGTAAATTTAAGCTTTAGACTTATTTTAGGAATTTTGCTAAAGAGCTCATTATTTTGTGTTACATGGTTCAGAACGAACGCTGTGTTATTTCCCATTAAATAAGACTTTTTGCCGATGTTGCTGATGCTGCTGCACCTGTTACTGCAGAGCTCACACACCCAACACCCCACCCATTACCGATTCAGGTGCTCGTTTAATTGCATGGCATGGCATTCCCTGTGGCAAGCTCTCTAGCTACCATCTTTCATTCCGTTCACTGCCAAAACAAATTGTGAGAAAAAGCCCAGCAACAAAAAAGCTAAAACAGAAACAACAAAAAACACAACACAAAATGTGCGTGCTACTTAAATTAAAACCTATGCTTCAGTGGCTCCCCTAGAAAGAGTCGGCTGTATGATGAACGAGATGGCAACAACAACAGTGTTCAGTCAACTCTTCTGGACTCCGATCAGATCTGATCTGCGCTCATTCTATCCCAGTCGATTCCATATTTTATGTCAAGTCTCGGCGTTTTTGCGTTTTCCAAGCATCGCCTCAACATGTTTTGCATTGAATTCGGGTTTAAAATTCTGTTTATTGCCGTCGTCGCTGCCGCTGCTGCTGCTGCTGCTACAATTGCTTCTGTTGCATCGCATATTCGTCAATTTTTTTGCTGCAAGTGGCTGCCATCTTGATTATGTTGTAGCTCCCGTTGTTGTTGTTGTTGTTCTTATTATTATTACTGCGCTCTAGCAGCAACAGCAACACCAACTGTGACTTCAACAACGACAACAACAGCAATGATGAGTATGACGACGATGATGATGATGGTAATGGTGATGATGATGGCGTGTTTGCTGTAATTTGCGCTACGTAAAACGTTCAAAAATGCAACAACGAACTGCAGCAGCAACGGCAACAGCAACAAAAATAAAAATAAAAACAAAAACGCTCTAAATGAAGGGAATTGAGCGCTGCGATCGTTGACGCTGCCAGCGTCTCTGTTGCTCTGCGGCTGCCGTTGCTGCTGCTGCTGCTGCTGCCGCTGCTGTTGCTGCTGCCGTTGACGTCGCTGCCTCTGCAAAAAGGGCAAAATACGAAAAACCTTGAGGACGGTCAGTAACCGACAGAAAAAATTTGTATGAGCAGCAAACGAAAATTTTTTGTTTAATATACCTTGTAAAATGTATATTCACTATCTGATTAAGCATGTAACAAGTTTTTAATAAAGATACCTTCATAAAAATACAAATAAAATGCTGAGAGATTCAAGAAAAGTTACTTTTGTAAAAGTTCTGGTTAGAGAAAGAAGCTAATATTTTTATTTCCTTTGAGAGTACATTTAGGTATGCATAATTTATAGTTTTTCTTATCTTTGTTTCATATTCTTGTGGAAAATAAATATAAATATTATTTTGATATTTTAAGAAAAGATAAGATAATCTTTTCAAGCTTTCATTACGAGCAGTTCGGCTAGGGTATTTTGGTATCGACGTGTCAAAGAAACTTTTTCGTTTTGTTTGTACATTTATTTTGGTTGCTCTTTCTGCTGCGTTTTTATTCGTTTTTTCGTTTACTTTTTTTCGTACAGTCAAATTGCGCATTTTTGGCTTTGGGGTGGAGCCTCTGAATGCGTTGTGCTGGAAGCGCTTCTGCCTTTTGTTGTTTCTGCTGTTGCTGCTGCTGCTGCTGCTGCTGTTGCTTCGACTGCCCGGTTTTGGGTGAGGTCGTGGTCGTTGCCGGTTTTACTTTTTTGCGTCATCAGCAACGAGAACTGCACTTGAAAACTCAACTGGCGTGGTTGCCTGCCCGACGTCGGGACCGACATCAACGTCATCATTGTGGACTTTAAGTGGTTTTGGGTGTGCTTGTCTCGCATGCGTGTATCTGTATCTGCATGTGTGTGAGTGTGTGTGCATCGGTGTTTATGTATGTGTGTGTGCGAATGTATCTGGACCCCATGCGGTTAATTTATGCCCGCTTACAATTTTGGCAGACAGTGAAAAAATATTTTTGGTCTTGTTGGTCCTCGCTGCAGCCAGTTTCATTTTTAGAACTTTGGCGAACCGGTTTTTTGGATGCGGCTTTCGATTTTATTTGTTGTCGGCGCATTAACTGGTTATTTTTATTTTCGTTATACGTTAATGTTGCTGTTGTTGTTTCTGCTGTTAGTGCTGGCAGTGGTTGCAGTTGATAAATCTCGGCGGGCCGTTGTCATAAATTTGCATTGGGCCATGCCATTGGCCCTGACATTTCTAAGGCTTCCTTGCCAGCCAGTTGTTGTATTGCCAAGCTGAAGTTACCAGCGGCAGCCAATGCAATTAATCACAGCCAAATGCACAGAACGAGCATGTGAAATGACAAACAGACAGACCGACTGACAGACAGACAGTAAGACAGCCTGAGCTGAAGTTGTAGTAATTCATTTTTTCAGTCAACTAATCCACAATTCGACATCGGCGATGAATCGATACCATTGCATTACATTCATTTTCGCCACACACACACATGTAATGGGGGGTGGTGGAGGGGAGGCTGCACATCTGTGGCAACAATTTGGTTGACTTTATGCCAGGGCATATCATATTTAGCCGAGCCAAGTCAAGCCAACCAATCCAATAGGGCAGGCAACCAAGCGAGGCAGCTACACTCAGCCTGGGTTCCACTCTCAGCCTCCTTACCTATCACAAACTGATTATTTTTAACAGAATCATTATCGTCAATGGCAACCCAAGAGCATCACAGCCAGACGGTTATGTTGAGTAGACCCAAGCGGGTGCTTCATTTTCTTCATTACATTTTAAAGTCGTTGGTTAACAGAACCTATCTTGGTTGTGTAATTAGACTAATAAGATCATTTTTATTTTTTCAAATTTCTTACTTTAAATTTAAATTTACTTATAAGTATTTGCTAGAAATAACCATTTCACTCACAAAATACAAAATTTGCATTTTATTTTTAAGATTTATTTGTATGTGTCATATATATGTACTTATTGCTTATATTTCCTAAAGCTCATTTGAATAAAGTTTTCTTGGAATTTACTTTGGTGATTATATGTTTTTAATACATCTACTGTACTACCAGAATGTAAATAAGTCTATTTTTACATATAATTTAATTTCGATAAATTCACTTTTTAAATAAATAAAATAAATAAATGCATTTATGATATTTGCCTGTTTAGGGTATCTACTCTTCAGTTCCTATTTGTATTATTTTTGCCGTTGAATTTTTCCTGATATTCTCTTTATGCTCTATGTAATTTGATTTTCTAAAAAGTTTCCGATTTCTAGTGAATTTTTCGCACTGAGAATCGACAGCTTGGGTTATTGTGGTTAATTTCGTTTCAATTATTTTTGCAGTTGGGTTTATAGGAAAAGACGCTTATCAAAAAGCAGCGACAGCTGCTGACTGTAATGCCACACATACACACAAAAGTATCTATAAAAAAGAATGTATATGTGTGCGAGTGCGAGCTTGAGTACTCGTTGTCGTATCTTGTGCTTTATGCATGACTCAAAATTGAAATTCAAAACGAACTTGACAAAATTAAAAGAAAGAAGCTTCATTCATGCACGCATACACAGACAGTAAGTAAACAGCAAACAATAACAACAACAACAACAACAACACAACTGCCATACACGCATGGCGGGCCAAATAGCTAGTCAGTCAGTCAGTCAGTCAGCCGGACATACAGTCGGACAGTCAAGCAGCGCCCTCAATGCACGCTTTATGCAACGACAACGACAACGACAACGACAACGAAAACGTTGACGGCGACGACAACAACGTCAAAAGCAACAGCAGCAAACGCAGCCAAAAAGTTCATTGAACCTGGCCCAGTGCGAATTCGGTTGTCGTAGGTTAGGGACGACCGACAGACCAACCGACTAACCGACCAGGCGATGGCGACGAAGCGACAGACTGGCTGCCGGGCCAGGGGCCTGGACAGGGGGCATATAACGTTGTCGTCGACGCTGACGTTGACGCTGACGCTGACTCTGTGCAAATACAAATACAAATACGCTGCCGCTGCTGCAGTCGCTGCTGCTGCTGCCAAGTGTGACGAAAAATATACAAAACAAAATACAAAAATACAGCAACAACAACACCAGCAATAAGAGTAATAACAGCAACAAGAAGCGTATTCAAAATAATAATAAAAATCGGTTGTTGGTTCAGTTCATGGCATACCATATGGAGCAGCAGGAAAGTGGGCGGTAGAGGGGCGCAAAGGGAGAGGGGAGTCTGCTTGCCAGTGACCGCTGTTGTTGTCCCTGGTCTCCGTTGTCTGTTGTGTTGGTCATGGACGCCATTTCATATTTGCTGTCTTTTATTTTTTGTGAATATGCGATAAAGAAGTAAATATAAGAAAAAATATACATACATATATTTACTCTATCTAATAGAGTGTGTTGTGCAGTGCGTGCACTTCAAATCGAAAGCCACAAAATAGAGAGAGAGAGAGAGAGAGAGAGAGAGAGAGAGCTACTGATCATTAAATATCAGCTTTTGGTGAGTAATTCAGTTTTCGAACTTGACATTTTTTGCTTCACCCGCTAGAGTGCAAAAACTATTACAAGCGCAAGTTTAGTTAACCGATATGATGATACAGTTGTGGCATAACTATTAACAGGAGGGCATTTATCGTGTCTGCCAAATTAAAGGTATATAATTAAAAGCAAAAGGAATTTTGCTTTGTATTTTCTGTATGTTCTTAAAAATTGTTCAATTAATCCGAGATATATCAAAAACGGAAATACCATAATATATATATACATACGAAAATATGATAACATAAAAACAATGCCTCACCTCTTATTTTCATTTTATTATCTGCAAAGATTCGCTTAGTACGTGAACTAAAAAAATGTATTGTTGACTTATTGATATAAGCAAATAGTAATTGATTGTAAACTACTCCACCCTTCTAGTCCTGACAACGCATTTTGATTTTAGTAATTACTTGCCCAGTATATATGAAACCCATAATTGGTTATTTGGTAGTTAAACATGTTGCTTCCTAGTATGTTTAGGTATTTAAATATAATGAACTATAATGGCTTTGATATATATGGCAATATACATAAATGCCAATTTAATTTACACTTAACTAAAAACGCAAACTGCAACAAGTTCAGCGACCACATACACACATGCACACACACACACACACACATACAAGCAAACATAGCGTATACGTAATATTAATTGAAACGTAAATGGTCGGAAAACACTTTCGCTCTCGACTTCATTGATATCTAAAACTAAACATCTAAAACTGGCAGCCCCCAAAAGCGGCCCCGATTGTCCGAATAGCAGCAACAGCAACGCGTGAATTTGCAACACAAATTCCATATATATATATATGTATGTGTGTATGTGTGTGTGTGTGTGTATAAACACTAGTTCGTGTGTGCGCGCGTTCTCGTGCATGCCGCAGGCGCTTTGGCGTTGCATTCATCTGTTTTGTATTTGGCAGGCAGCCAAATAAAATTTCGAGATATGACCTTACACACAATGTGTTGCCGGCGTGCAGCCACAGCAATAGCAGCAGCAACGGCGCTAGCAATGGCAATGGCAACGGCAATAGCAACAACATCAGCAAAAACAACAACAACGGCAACACGGCCTAAACATGCCATCGGTTTCCGCGTGGATGCTGCGTCCATTAGAAATGCATTTGCTGCCGTTGTTGTTGCTGTTGTTGCTGCTGCAGATGTTGCTTGTTGACATTGACATTGGTTAAACGGCAATTTGTGCGTGTATATTTGGACATGTTCGCATGTGTGTGCGTGCACGCGAGTCTGGGAGTCTGGGTGTGCGTGTGTGAGTGTTTGCTATCCTAATTCAAATGTATTTTTAACACACGCTGCAATCTGTTTCATTGGGCTAAGCTTCAAATGACATAATTTGCATGCCCCTTGCGCACTTTTACTGACCTACAATGCAACGTCCACGGGGCAACCTTTAATGAGCTTATCAGGCAACAATTACTTGAATGTTTGTCATTGTTATTGCTGTTTTATTTTATTGCGTATCTTATCAATTACTCAGTTAATCTATGTGATTCTTACACTTCACTTTCTTGTCGGCTTTTCGCAACGAAAATTAAAACGTAATAACGCAACGTTCAGTGCAATGCACAAAAGAAAAGGAAAACCAGCGCAAAAACATTTAAAAATATTTTTATATGTACAATATACAATACATACATGTATGACCATTGTACATATACATGTACAGTGTGCCTGACCAAGGCCAAGCAATTTTGTATTGCTTTCGAGTTCCTTGGCCTCAGCAATCTGTGTGCTTTTTGTTGGTCTTGCTGTTGTTGTTTTTGTTTTTATTGTTGTTGTGGTTGTTACTGCTGCTGTTGATTCTTGGTCATTGGCTCTGGCTGGTGCTCCTTAGTCGAGTCTGCTTATTTGTTGATTTCATTTTGGTTTATTTGCTTTGCTTGTTTTCGTTTACTTTTACTTGAAACTGAAAATCACATTTTGCGCACTACAGCTAGGATCATAAGACTACAACTTCAAATTGTGCGAACACAAAGAAATAAATATAAAGTGGCTAAAATGTTCTACATTTGGAAATGTATATGATTTATCAATTTTAAAGTGTTTTCTCCGAAAATAAGTTTGTCAAAACTGAACTGGTGTTCATGTTTTGGGACCTTTTTGGTAATTCTGCATCCAACATGCATATTGTTAAAAAATAAATATATTTTTTTTTTATTCTGAACAACAAATATTTATCAAAATTTACACTCTGGTAATTGTAGTTTTGATTTAAATTTGACAAAGACGCAATATACAAATATTCGGTTATCAAAATTTTTTGTCCAACTTATAAAATGTTCTATATTCTAGTAAAAAATCGTTTAACATTATAAAAACTAAATGGATTTTTATGGTTGGTGGCATTTTGATCATGTTCTTATATCTACTTCTTATCTGCAATTTAACTTTTTGAAGTTTTTGGAGAAAATATTTGGAAAAACATTTTAAAATCATATCATAGAAATACTGTTTACGTTAGGAGAATGAATGCTTTCGATCTGGCCTCACAAAGATTTAATTGAAATTCACTTTGCTAGGATTACTTGCTATTTGCAGAAATGCCTGAATAATTATTTGCACAACATTTATTCTAAATGTTGGTTAAGTGTCGCCAATTATTACGGCTTAAGTTTGATGCTTACCTAATTGCGCATTTAATTTCGCTCATTATTTATGGTGGCCGTGGTCAGTGCTAATGTCCAACAGTTTCCGTATGTGTCCCCGTGTCCATTTGATGGAATGATTTGAGCTGGTGCTTCCGTTCGCAGCAAACAGTTCCGTTGCCAAACGGTGGCCCAGGCGCGGCTTAGAACGGATGCAATTTACTTCCTGCCTGGACGCTCATTTGGGCCAATCAAACTCTCTAGTAAGCTAAACAAGAATATGAATCTAAGCCTTGGGTGCCTGGGAAATGCGTAATTTTCAATCTAAGTGCAAAAAAATCGTTTCTTAATTATGCATTCCAAAATGTTGAAGACATCAGACGTGCAGAAACTCACCCCATTAGCCCTTGCGAGTGTGTGTACGTGTGTGTATCTGCAAGATGCACAAAATGCATTTCTTTCCTGTGCTTTGTATTCGCCGTTGCAGTGGCGTGTTTTAATTGCACATGTGTGTGTGTGTGTGTGTGTGTGTGTCTGTGTGTGCTTACTTTGCGCACCCCTTTGACTGTTTACATTTCGACAAGCAGTCGCATTTTAATTTTAGAATATATTTTTGGGTCTGGATTTAACAGCTCAGCTTTCAATGTGCATGCATGCAATGCGTTCCATTATTTCTATGTGTGTGTATATGTATGTATATGTATTTGTTTGCCTGCTGCATTTTTCATTATGCAAAAAATTGCATACCATTTTTTGTGCCCTTTCGGTTCGACTTTTTTTTTGGTATTTTTTTTTGTTTGAAATGCATTCAACAAAATTGCACGTTTTGCTTCGTGCATCTTTTGTGTGGATTGGGAAAAAAGTGCATTTGGAATAGGGTGGATTTTTATGGGTTTTGGGCTCTTTTTAACGCCTTTTTCGGGGCTCTCGTATTTGCTTACGTGGTTTTAATTTTAATTGCTTCTCATCTGATTTTGATGCATGCACATATATTTTATATATTTATATGTATTCATATATATATATATATGTATGTATGTATTATTATTTTATTGTGTGCTTCAAGCTGCTGTTTGCATGTTGTCGCCGATTTTATCTTTTGTAAATACTGCAATTATGTGTGTTCCTCTTTGGCGACATTACTCGTATGCTTTCAAGTTGATGTTGTTGTTGTCGATTTTTTTTGTTCAACGCGGAAGTGGTGCGGTTGAACGGTCAGAGGACACGAATTAACAGCAAGCTTGATTCATTCATCTGTTTTCTTTTTTTTACCCATCTGTACTGACAAACGTAAATCTAGATGAAACACAAAAAATTGTGTTTTTGTGCATGTGATATGCATAAGTGGAACGCTTGGTGTAATGAAAATCGACAAAATAAAAAATATCCCAGTGGAATTTGTTATTTCGTTAATATGATGAATATATTCTTAATTGAATAGATTTCTTGTTTGGATCCGTGGTCGCAGTAATCAAATGAAATGTTGATCCAAGTAAAAAGAGTACACAAATGCATATTTGAGAAAACAATATTTCATTAAAATATCCACAATCAAAACAACTTAAAAAATGTGAATAATTTAATTTAAGAATTTTCTGAAAAAATCTCATTTGTGTAAAAAGGATTCTACGCTCAATGCCAGTTCAGATCAAAACCCCAATTCGAATAGTGTCATATTCCACTTATTTGCACGCCTCCATCACCTTCGCCATTTCAATTGCTAGTTCTTGACAGGCACAGCCCCAAGGTAAGAGAGTCGCCGTTAACTAATGTAAATGCAATTAAAATCAACAAATATTTTGCTTATTAGAAAAGCATTAAAAGCAACTCTACAACAACAACAAAATGAAAAATAAAAAATGGTTAAACAATTACTATATTTATTATACACGAATTTTATTACAAGCATGCAAAACAAAAAAAAATTACAAAATACGAATAAAAAAATTGACAACGAAATTTTCGCATTAATTGAGAGACCTTGAAGCCAGTCACGACTAAATTCAGGCAGAGACCCAACCCCAGCCCCAGCCTCAGTGCCAGACTCAGACCCAGACCCTGTCCTCTCTATACCCTGCACCCAGAGTCGAGTCCATAATTCGCTGCAGTCGCTGACACTGTGCCGAAAATTCTCAAAAGTTTTTATTTTTGTCTACAATGACATGCAATTGAGTCGCTGCAACTCGAGTCGAATTGCATAGTCCGCTCCGGCCCGACCCGTCCGTCCGCCCATCCGTCCGTCCGACTGGCGAATTATTATAATTTCAGTCTTGCTCTCGCGCGCTCGACATTCGCACAACAGCGGACCGTTGCACACTCAAAATAAAGGTAAATAAAACAAAAAAAAAAAAAATAAAACAAAATAAATAAAAAAAAAAAACACCAAAAAGTGCATGTGCAACGGGCGCGCGATGTCGGAGTCGCCAGTTGCATTTCGAGCGGTGAGTGAGCGTCTCCGTCTTCGTCTCCAGCGCTAAACAAAGCGTTGCCTGTCTCGTTGCCGCTGTCGTTGTCGTTGTCGTTGTTGTCTCGGTGTCGGACTTGTTTTCGCTGCTTAAAACGAAACCGAAAAAGAACTGTTGAAAAATTACAAAATGGAGAACAAAATGCACAAAATGTATTAAACAACAACTGAACAAAATGTAGAAAAAAATAGTAATGAGAAAAAAAGAACTCTGAGCGAGTTTAGCAGCGTTTGGTTCTGAGTGCATTTGGCTGAGCGCTGAGACAGCTGTGTGCATTAGTGTATGTGTGCGCGTGTGTGTGTGTGTGTGTACCAATACTTATGCATCAAAAGTGCAATTAAAAACACACACCGACGTTGGCCTTCCCTCAGCAATCGCTCGCTCGCTCACTCACTCAGAACCAGGAGATGTGCGGCGACACATATTGCGCTCCGAGTTGGTTCTTGCCACCATTTTCTTTTTTTCCGTTCTTTTTTGCGCTCTCTTTTTTTGTTAACCAATTTCGCTTTTAACGTTTTTTTGCCGGCTGCCATGAATGAAGCTCACCAATACATTGACACTGTGCTAGCCGGCTGCTACCTCCCACTTGGCCGAGTGTCTCTCTCTCTCTCTCTCTATCTCTCGTTCTGCCACTGCAATTTTTCCTACACGCACGCACACACACATACATGGACGTTGTAAGTTGAGCGTTCTGTTCTCAGCGAAGGCGAATGCATGCGAACAGCGAAACTTTTCTTAGACCTTTACAACACAGCATTGTCGCTGACTCTTTGTCATATGCATGTATGCAGCTGTGTGTGTGTGTCTGTGTCTGTGTGTGTAAGTGTGAGTGTGAGCGTGTGGAGAGCAATATGCCGCTGCTGCACTCATTCTGCCGCCGCTCAGTTTGGCTCCAGCTCATAGTCATAGTGCCGGGCAGCTCAGCTGGATGGATGGCAGCTTTATTGTCGGTCGTTTCGAACGGTTCGGTACGCTTTTGCCTTAGCTTCGGATTGTCGTTGTAAGCGCAGCAGCAGCAGCAGCTCCAGCAGCAGCAGCAGTAAGCAGCGACGCCAGCGTCGACGTCGTCGTCGCCGTCGTCAAGTTAGTCGATTTTGTTGTTTACGTATTAGTAAAGTTGTCTGCGCTTGTTGGTAGTGTCGGTGTTTGTTTGTTGTTGACGTTGGTCGCGGTGCGAAATTTTTATTTATTTTCTGCTGCTGCTACTAACACATTCTAACCTATACACATACACACATGCATTTGTGCTCTCATATATACATATATTTAAACGCATATACGTGTGCGCGTGTGTGTGTGTGTGTGTTTGTGCGAGAGTGCATTACATGTGCTTCCTCTTCAACAGCCCAAAGGCTAGAAAACAGTTGACGTGCGTTTCTCTTGTGATAACAAAAAATTTTTATTTCACTCACGAAATAAATCCAAACCCAAATCAAATTCATTAAAAATTAATTGCTGAATCTTAATGACAATTTAAGTGCTGTGAGAACAAGAATTTAACCAAAATCTAAGCGACATTATTTTTATTAAGTGCGCCAACTGCGTAAAATAATAATAGTTGAGCAACAAATTCAAAAGTGAGTAGAATTTTTTTTTTTTTTTTAAAATAATATAAAAATTCACTTTTTTGCGGCAAATCTTACGGCGTGTATAAAAATTTTGTACATGTGTGTGTGTGTGTGTGTTTGTGAGTGAGTGAGTGTATTCTAAAGCCACAACACGAGATGCACGCACACAAACACACACACACAGACACACGCGAACGCACTAAAAGGTCAAGAATATTCCATGAACACAATAACAAAATTGTAAAGCTATGTATGTATTAATTTAAAATATATTTATGAAAAATATATAATTTGTATACGATGTATTTTTTATTGATTTTCTTATAGCTCTCTTTGTAGCTCTCCCACCTCAAATCTCTCTCCCTTTGTCATTTGCACTCAAAATGCAGAGTTTGTTTTTGTGCACACATTTTCCCCCATTTTTTTCTGCTGTGGATTTTGTTTCACTTTTTTTTGCATGAGCGCGTTGTAAAATTAGTTGAAAGGGGAGAATGCGTTGGCCCCTAGAGAAACTGGAGAGTAGGCGGTTATACAAGAATTATCTTAATATGCCTGAAGATGCGTTGCTGATGCTTTATATGGATAAAATATGTACATAAGATTAAATCTGAGACATGTTTATAAGGATGCATGTTTGGTTATTCTTTTTTAAAATTACTTATATTAGATACCATTTTTTTTTACAACTCTTTACATTTTTCATAATTCTTGCATATCTTCAACACATTTCTTATATATTTATAAATTATATTCCAATATAATTTTTTATTTAATGTAGAATCATCTTTAATTAGATAAAAATATGTATTTAGCGATATGGCAGAGGAAATTTTGATCTATTTAGGATCTTTATTTAACCTCGGACTGTTAGTGCATCGAAGCCAACGGAAATCAACAAAATTAGCAACAAAATATTTCATAAGAGCAGACAAAATAAATAAGTATCGAAGCCCGACAAGTGCGCTGGCCTGGGCCTGAAATGCGCCATATTCGCTTACACACACATACATACACCCACACACACACACACTCACAGTCGCACTGGCATAGACAACAATGGGCATCAAATGCACAATCATCAATATGGATAGCTTTTGACAAAATGTTATTGTTGCTGTTGTTGCTGCTTTTGAATGCGTCTCAATACACAAAATATACAACAAATTCGCGGAAATCTTTATTTGTAATTTATGCACAAATGTCGCCTCAAATTTATTGTCTTGATTGTATAAAAAAAATATATATATGTATGTATACAAAATGAAAATAAAATTAGAATAATAAAAATTTCTAATTAATGCGCCTCTAATTTCAAGCCACTGACAGACGGAAGCATTTTCGAGAAGTGATTTTCTTTGTGCGAATGGCATTTTGATTTTGTATAATTCATTTTATGCAATTTATGAGACTATAAAAAAACAAAAACAATGAATCAGCCAGGTGGACGCCCACGCACACGATTTTCTTTTCATTTTCCATATGCGCTCGTTTTATACAAGTATTTTGTTTTCTTATTTTTTAATTTGTCGCCACGCGCGCGTGTGTCCTTGTAGCAGCTCTAATATCATTGTGTGTGTGTGTGTGTGTGTGTGTGTGTGTGTGTGTGTGTGTGTGTGTGTGTGTGTGTGTGTGTGTGTGTGTGTGTGAGTGTGTGCGATTGTTGTTTTTCAGAGTCTTGGGTGGCATTTCCGCATGACCGCATGGACATATGAACAACAAGTTTGTAACTTTAATTGTGGCTCAACGAAACAAGTAAATTGAAATTTAATTTTCATGTATGGCAAATTGATTTAAGCAGCCGCTTGGCAGCCGCTTCTTGAACCATTAGAGCCATTAGTCATGGCATGATGCAAAAGTCAAAGCCGCTGGCATGCTAGCAAATCTGCAAGGATTAGCATTAGAGCACAGCCAACGTCAGTTGGCAGCAACAGCAGCAGCAGAAACATCAACAGCAACAGCAACAGCAACTTTTGCCAACATGCAACATACAATCATCTGGCTAGCATTCGTCGTTGTCTGTCAGTCAGTCAGTCTGTCTGTCTGTTTGTGTGTCTATGTGTGCACGCGGCACGTAAGAAAACGAGTTATTGGAACAGGTTCATGACCTTGACCATCAACACTGCGGCAAGGCAGCACTTTTATAATGCCACGGCAATTGTAACGTCTGCGTTGCATATGGCTCTCAATGGCAGACAAAGGAAGTTGCAGCCGCGTTGCTGCAACTACTGCTGCTGCTGCTGCTGCCGTTGGTGAGGTTGCATTTGCATTGCCATTGTTCGTATGATTGGATTAGAAGCACTCAACGACAGCAGCAGCAGACAGGCAACAAATCGCACGAGTTAAATGCAACGGCAACTTGTGCTGGCTGGCATTGTTGCTTATGCAACAACTTGGCCAGTCGTCATATGCGTCCTAGCACTGAGCCAGTGACTCACTAAGCCAAAGTTTACCCAATGTTTGGGCAAGAGTCAATAAATTATATATTTATAGCAAGAACTAGATATGATTCATGCAAGTTCGTTTGAAAACGACATAGAATTATACGCAGTAAAATGTTCAAATTCTAAAACAATATTAAATGACAAAAATATATTTAAAATCAATTGTTTAAAAGCTTAAACTCAATTCAGTGCAAAATTTAACCTCTACCTATCACTCTTGCTCTCTCTTTTTCTCTTTTCCTTACTCTTTTCTCTTTCTCACACTCTGCTTTTTCGCTCTATAAAACTAAACTACAAAAGCAAAGTGTATAATATAAACTGTTGCTCCTCTAGTGCAGAGTAGGAGTTGGGTGTTATGTCGGATTTTTTTTTGTATTTTGTTTTTTATTTCTTAATTTTTTTTTTCTTATATGCTACGATGTTGGAAAGCCGGACTCAAATTGGAAACGTTCCAGGTATATAGGAAAGTGCAACAGGCAGTCGCTGTTCTTGTTGTTGTTATAGTTGTTCTTACCACCAGCACCCCTTTCAGTGGCTGTTGGTTTGGGTCGTAGATGGGCGGCAAAGTTTTTCGCTGATATTTCTTCTTTTTTTTTACTTCCTGAACAGGAGAGTGGGTCGAGCATTGAGAAAAAATGAGTTTAATTTAACTTTGGCTATGTCACAGCGGATATTTTAGTTTGCATAAAAAAGACAATGAATTCTGATTCATGAGGCAACAGGTGTAGAGGTGGACTAAAAATAAGTAAGGGAAGAAAAATTGTATTTTTCTGTGTTCTCATGCGTTTGCAATCATTTAACGTCAGCGGCGCATGTGGCGTATGAGCAACATTTACAAATTATTTATATTATTGCCATAGGTGGTATGCAGTTATTGTTGCCGAAATGCAAACTCGATATTTGCCATGTGCACAAACACACTTGAACAAATAGCAACAACAAAAAGCAATGCCAAACTTCCACATTGTCCTTAAGCTTATCAACTATTGCACAGCAACGAAAAATGTGCCAAAACACTCGCCGCACGCGGGCAAAAACTAGTCAACGTCAATAACAATTCACCTGCTGGCCAAAGCAAATACAAAAGCACATTGAAAACAAACTGTGAAAAAATTGCTAAAAATTCAATAGCAACAACTGCACTAAAATGAATATATATGCATATGGTAATAACATATTAAATATTTTCACAACAGATATGTTTCCAATGCATGCACATTTTTTTATTTATGCTCAGTTGTTGGGGTTGTTGTTGCTGTTGCCTGTGGAGTGCAACAAGTTTTTGGCACTGCAAAAATTTACACAAACACTCAGCGGCATTGACAAGCTTTCAATTCAGTTCGCATTTGGGTGCCTGTGTATTTTAATACTATCGGTTCTTTAACACTTCAAATGTGTTTTTAAAATTTAAAAATTTTAGCAAATTTAATAGTCAGTTTAACTTTTTTTTTGTAATCATGTCACCCAATTACTGTACTGTATGAGATTTGAATATTCAATTAAATGCTTATTGTTTCAATCAAATTGCCACTAATGTTTTATTATAAACTATACTTGTGTATACAAGAGCATTATTGTGAACGAGGTATATAGCTAATATATAATTCTTTTTCAATCCATTTTAGACAAATGCCATTTTTTCTCTATAACTTGAACGTCATATCGTTAAAATCCATAATAAAGATCATTATAGTAGTTTAGTGTAATAGTGTATATAATGTTCGTATATTGCCATTTCTAATCTTAATATACACTTTAAAATGTTTGTTGAAATAGTTCACATGACACTTTAACATTTTTACAGTAAACAGAAATTTGATAAAGCTTGTTTCTCGTCATAAAAATATCATGTGATCCCTTTTTACTTATTTATTTTAATTTGGGGTTTTTTTGTTTGCCTTGAGTCATCTTCACCTAGCTTGTTCTTTTTCAGTTACGTAATATAAACGATCGTAAAGATAGTGTATTAGGCATGTATCCTGCTTGTATCATAAATAAATTAATAATAAATGATTATTTACTAGTTTCTTTTTAATACCATTAACTTTATCCTACTTCCCACTACCCCTTTCCCCTTCTTCCGTCCAGCTTAGCTATAAGGGCTCCAGCAGAAACTTTCCTCTATGCGACATTTTACACGGCCGCCGCAGCAATTAAATGCATGGCACTCACTGAACCCCTCCCCCCCTACAACCGCTTACAAATAGTTCCAATTGCGGCTGCATGTTTTTTGACGATACACAGTCAGGCACACACACACACACACACTCACACACTTGGACACTGGTATTGACGTTTGGTTGGCGACAATTGATTTTTGTTACGTTTTCGTTTATTTTCATTACTTGTTGTTGTTGCCGTTTTTTGTGGACATTTTTTTTTTAGCAATTTAGTTCGTTTGCTTTCTGGCACTGACGCCAATGTCGTTCGCTGTTATTTAGACAACTGCTGAAAAATATTTTCATGCCGCCCCTTCTCCGTGCCCCTCTTGCATTTCCATTCTATTGCCGAGGCGATCGGGCCAAACACGCGCTGCACTTTGTTGCTAGCCTTATGTTGTTGTTGTTTTCATTGTTGTAATTGTTATTCTTGCTTTTCATAATTTTTATTTTTGTTATATGTAGTTATTGTGGTTATTGGCGTCGCTTTTTTGTTTGCTGATGCATTTTTTTGAGATACATGCGAAGTTTCGTCGGCTCGCCTCAATTTCGTCTTATCTAATTTTATCTATTTCTTTTTTTTCTTACTGTTTTCTTGTTTTACAGTAT
The DNA here is from genome assembly GCA_004143825.1 of Drosophila micromelanica. Taxonomy (NCBI): domain Eukaryota; kingdom Metazoa; phylum Arthropoda; class Insecta; order Diptera; family Drosophilidae; genus Drosophila; species Drosophila micromelanica. The sequence goes on from SCDY01000551.1 coordinate 28,991, forward strand.
TTAAGAAACAGAAACGTCTTTTTTGCGCCTTCAGTTTTAGATATGTGTGTATCTGCGTGTTGTATGTAGTTTTTTATTTTGTTCTTTTTTTTGCATTTAGACTTTTTGCGCTTTTTGTTTATTTTTGTGTCGAAATCAGGGCATATTCATCATCATCAACAACATCGTCGTGCCCGTTGCGTTTTTGTGTAACGAAGATAAGGTTTCGCCAGCAAATGAGTGGGTTCTGTTGTTGTTATTATTGTAAGTGTTGTAGTTGCGACTGTAGCTGTAGCGCTCGCTTTTATTCTTTATATAATTTGAAACGGAGAGCCGGGGGCGCGCGATTTTTTTTTTCTGTTTTTTGTGTTTGCCGATTTAATCATTTCGGGCGAAATTTGATAATTGAAGGTGACCCCGATTTATAAACATTTATATATATATATTTGTATGTATATAGGCGTTGCATGCACTAAAAAGCGCTTGCACATTTGGGCTGCTGATAAGCAACCGCAGCGGCAAACGCAGCAGCAGAAACAACTGATGCCACACGGCGTATGCGCGATGTGTCAGCACATAAGCGATAATGCTTATGCATATTGCCTGCTTACGTATTTATTAAAAAATTTTACATTACATTTACCAAATTGCATGCGCCAAGAGAGAAGCAGAAGCAGTAGCAGCAATAGCTGCACTCATATCTCAAGGCAGTTTTAATAAAACCCAAAACTGACATCATAAAACATAGCACATATGACAGCAGTCGGCGTACAGGTCGCATACGTAACATGCACCATGTGCCACAGTCAAGCTGCCACACCCAGGCATCTGTATGTGTGTGTGTGTGTGTGTGTGTGTGTGTGTGTGTGTGTATACACACAGACAAAGCAACAAGTCGTTGTACCCAAATATATAGCAATAGCAAAAGCAAGTAAAAAGGAGCAAGCAAAAAAAAATGAATCGAAATATATGAAAACGAAGCGCAAATACGAAGCAACTCACCCCAAACGCAACGCCCCCACAGAACCCCAAGCCCGAAACTAACTTTCAATAACAAATTCAACAGCAGCCAAAAACAGCAAAGCCAAAACCAAAGTCAAAGCAAAACCAAAGTTTACTTCTTTCTTTTCTCATTGTAGGGTGTTTGGTGTGGGGGTTGCTGCAGCGAATCAGGATGGATGGGGGGGGGGGGGGGGGGGGGGCCGGGGGGGGGGGGGGATTGGTGGCTGCGAATGTGGCTGCGACTGTGGCTGTGGCTGCCTCCTGTTGCGCCATCGAGTACAAAAAAGTTTCGTAACGTTGTTTTCACATTTCCTGCAACGCGTCACGGGCTGGGCTGCCAGTCAGCAGCCACTGCCTGCTGCTGATGTAGAAAATAAAGTTGTTTTTGTTGTTGTTGTTGTTGCCGAAATGCACACAAAACATGTCGAAAATGTGCCATATGCCAGCAGCAAATGAAAGCGTTGTCTACGAACTGCTGCTGCATGCAACAGTTTTGCAAACACACACACACACACACAGAGGAAGAGAATTATAGAGAGATAGAGAGAGAGGGTGACAGTCAGAACTACTGTTAGACAATGCCGTTGGCTCAATAGTGCTCCAACAAATACAGACAACACATTTCGACATGGCACATTTAGCTTCCTTGAGCGTCATTTAACTTCGTTTTTGTGTTTGCAACACCCGCACCCAACAGCAACAGCAACACATTCACATCCACATCAAAAGCATCCTTGTTGTTGTCGTTTCATTTAATTTAAAATAGTGTTTGGCTTCGTTTATGCAATCAATGCGAGCAGCAAGTGGTTTCTGGCAATGTCTGTCCCGGCGTTGCGCTTTTCAATTGCCGGTCAGGAAATCGAATTTTTGGAAGTGCAATTTTAGCACAGCGCTTATCTTACTTAAAGTGTGCTTAGTTGCAACTGCATTAGGGTCAAGAGCAAAAGCCGGTGCATAAAAACAAGCAAATGCCCAAAGCGAAACTCACACACACACATACTGACTTGCATATATGTGCAATAAATCAGCCAATGGCCAAACAACCAATAAAACTCAAAGCCAAGAGCAAGTCCAATGGCATAAACAACAACAACAACAACTGCAACTGCAACAGCAACATCAACAGCAACGGCTAAACTTGTCTTTTTGGTTGTCGGTTTGTAGGTGAGCTGGGCCATGAACGCGCCGCGATCGACCGCCACTGCATATGGCGACCTTACAGCCAGCCAGTCAGCCAGTCAGCTAGTCAGCTAGTCAGCCAGTCAACCAGTCGCCCATTCAGGCAGCCAGTTGGGCCACCACCAGCACCAACAGTTACTGGCAACTGGCAACAGCAACAGCAACAGCTCAGGTTTAGTTGTGGTCGTGTTTGTCGTGGCTGTTGCAGATCGCAGATCAACGTTAGAAATGGAAATGCGCTTCGCTGCATACAATGGCAGCAGCAGCAACAACAACAACAGCAACAGCGAATGTGTGTTACTGTAACTGAGCCAACCAGCCAGGCGGTCGGGCTGGCCGTCCAGTTAGTTAGCCAGTCAGCCCCGGCCAGCAAAGGCTTTGGTTTCGTTTTCGATCTTCCTGTCATTGTGTTGGTGTTGCCCGTTGCCGTTGCCGTTGCCGTTGCCTGGTGGCGCGTGCTCATGTTGCTTTAGTTGTTGCATGTTGCTGTCGGTGCACTTGTTGCATGCGCCCGCATGTCGCAGAGTCGTGCGCAATAAACGACGACAACAACAACAACAACGACAGCAACAGCAACAACATTAAGCACTAATGGCCAATGATCTTTTATCGGCGTCGCCACAGGGCCAATACCGCATGAAGGTGGTGGGCGAATTGTTATTAATGTTGAAACGGAAGAGTTTATCAAGACGAGGCTGCAACGGAAGTACTCACCGCTCAACTGTCAGTATCAGCCCAGATCTAAATATACTATATACTATCAAGAAATTGATGTGCTGGAAAACGTGACTATTTTGTTAATTGTTATACCTGAGTTTTAATGTAAATTTTTGATGATTACCCAAATAACATGCTACAATATTAAACACCTCTTGAATAAAAATATATTTACCCACAAAATTTTAAATGATTTTTTTATAGTAAGTGAAAGATGATTTTTAATTTTAAAAAGTTGCATTATTATAAAGCACTATCAAATCCAAGAGTTCACTCACATTTTATTAAATTAAATGTTGCACTCTATAAAGCCCATATGAATCATAATACAATTTTAATATACATTAAGTATATATAGATCAACAAATGATATTGCAGTCGTATGAGTCATTTTTATACAATTTTTATAAATTTTCTGTTATTTACATGTTTGTTAAAAATTTGTTGCCGATGCGTCACTTTCGATTATTGTTTGGTAATGTAAAAAGTGGTGAAAAGTCACTCAAGTTAGAAATTTAGTCAGATTAGGCGATGAATAAGTGAAGAGACGTTAAATTCGAATTTGATTTCAAAAATATAACTGCCTAAATCTGAACTAAACATCAATTAAGTGAATGATTTCCTATGATGAATTTTATTTCTAGCATTACTCACCCTTGAACTTTAATATTTGTATTTAATTCATTTGCCATATTTAACAAATTACAATGTTTGAAATCAATTCATTTGTTGCCTTAATTAACTAACCGAAACACATCAAATCCAATTAGCATGTTAAACTTAATGTAATACCATATAATTAGCACATATTACTATGTGCGAAAAGTGAAGACAACTGAAGGTCGCCACCAGAGAACATTCAAGTGAAATAATTATAAACAAATTTCTAGAAAGTGAATAGGCAACAAAAAACAAACACAAAAAATGAGCGCACATAATTAATCACTAAATTATGAGAACAGTATGGATTAAATAAATGTAATCGATGATTTCCGCCTTTTGCCAGAAGCAGCAAAACGCAAAAACCAACAAAAACAAAACAGTATATCAGCATATAAAAGTAATTTTATTAATTCATCAATTGCAATAAACGAATGCATGATAAAGAGTTGAATAGTTGGAAAAGGCAGCAACAACCACAGAAACTGCTGCAACAACAACGCCTACATATAAATTAAATGCAAATTGTGTATTTAGAATAACAAAAAACTTAACTCGTACAACTCTCGTACATTGAGCAACCAATTGGAACAATAGAAAATTGTTGCAATTGCAAATGAAAAATAAAATACAAAAAACAAAAAAAAAACAATTTCAAGGTTTAACATTGGCCACGATTCCAACTCGTATAATTAACAAATTTTGGCTCGGACGTTCAACATATTGCACCGAGAAATAAAAAAAAATAGAAAAAATAAATTTAAAATTGAATTGAGAAACTGGTTAGTCGAAATGCACTTTGTGCCCAGAACTCAAGCATATAGAATCTAGCCGATCTTAACTGATATTTGTGCACCAACTCGTTTTCTATAGCGGGCATTTAATTCTGTTCTATCTCGTACCTTTGAAGCCAATAAATTGCGTCGTCGTCGCTGCCATTTTGTAAGTTTTTTTTTTTGTAATATATATTTTTTTCGTTTTTAGATTTTTTATTTTATTTATTTTGTTGCGACGGCACATGTTTCTACATGTATGTATATACTATATATATACAAGTTTCAAGCTGCAATCCGGCCTTGATATTTTGCAAAAATTTATTTATGAAATCAAATGCAGGCGAACGAGAAACAGTGTAACAGACACAAATACAGAGACAAAGTCAGAGACACAGACAAATAGCGACAGCGACTGAGATACTTGTTGCATTCATTATATCTACTATAGAGCGTTCGATTGAATGAGTTGTCTCAGCTTTTCTGTATCTGTAACACGTAGACAGATTGCTATGGCTCTGACTTGAATCTCTATCTAAATCTGTATCTGTATCTGTATCTGTATCAGTATCGGTTTCGGAATGCTTTTGCACTTGCTGCCCGATCCCCTCGTCTGTTGATGGCTGCTGGTTAAAAAGCAGGAAGCCTTAAGCTCAAAATAAATAAACGTTGAATTGCATTTTATATTTGTATATATATATATATATATATACTATATATATTATATGTATATATTTATATATATATATTTTTTTTTTTTTCGTCGCCATTTGGGCTGGCAGAATTGACAGCAGCTGAAAAAGCTAAAAGCTACAACCAAAAAGGGAAGCCACAGACATAATTGCAAATTGGGTTTTCAATGTAAATACTAAAAGGAGGTAGCTGGACTTTTTTTAACTGCTGCTTCGCTAAATTATAAAAATATTTAAAATAATACCAAAAAGGCGTTGGGCTGGCGCTGCGAATCGCTCAATCTATGGCCCAAGGAAGCAACAAATTGCTGCCTGTTGCCGGCTCGATGCGCTGCTGCCGCTGCCAACCAACGTCCATCATAATCAACGTCCATCATCAGCTGCTGCCGCGTGCTCAGTTGACACACCCACCAAGTGGCTACCGCATGCGGCCACGCTGCACGCTGCACGCTGCACGCCAACTGCCAATTCCGATTCTTGTTGTTGTGCTGGGCACTTTTGGCATTTCCCGCCTCCAGCGATGGCAGCGAGTAATTTCTCATCACTACAGCCAGAGAGCCACTGTCTGAGCCAGAGCCAAAGCCGAAGCTAAAGCCATCTTCAAACTGTTGGCTACCAGTTTTTTCTTTCATTTTTCTTTTCCTTTTTTGTTTTTCAAGGGACCACATCCATCCAGTTGGCAGTTGCTTTTGTATAGGCGCCCATGTAGTCGCATATCTGATATTAGAATCTCAATTAGTTTTCCAGTGTCTTTATGCGTATGCTCTGAGCATGTTGGGGCTATTGTAATTTACTTTTGGGGGCTGGCTGGGCAGGTTTTCTTTAGTGGCCAACAAGTGCTTGAAAATGGTTGCGAGTCGCTTGAAGAGCAGGCAAAAATTTAACCAACTTGAATTGTAATCCCATATAGTATATACTATATATTCTGGGAAATGTCCGAAATATTCGAATAAAAAATTCTAACCCAATGTACACTCATTGCGAAAATCCAACCCGTTTCACTATTTACGGCATTAAAGTATTACAAAATAAAATGAATGCAAGCTTTAACGACAACGACGACAACAGCATTTGAATAAATTAGTGTAATAGACATATTAAACAACAGCAACAACAAAAAGTTGTATAGTTGTGTGTAAATAGGAAATATCAAAAACTGGTAGCTGCCCGAATAGTAAAAGCCCCACAATTACAATTACAGCAACAAAATATATATTTAACACAACAACAAAAAAAACCACAAAAACAACTACAACGAGCTGCTGCTTGGCAAGAATGCAACTAAAACAACAACCACAGCAAAAACAACTAAAAATAAAAAATAAAGCTTAAATATTTTTCAGCATATGAAATAATAATAATACAAAAAAAGTCCAACAGGTTTTGTGTGTGGTTGTGTTTTCGCGCCAACCTTGAAATAAACTCGTTTAATCATTTCTCAGGCGACTCGAAAATGCAATGAAAACAAAAACAACAACAAAAACAGTAACAGCAACAACAACCGTCGATATCTGAAGCGTTAAATGGCGCATTATAAATTTAATAATTTGAACTGACTTGCATTGGAAACTTTTGTGCTAATCGCAGTTTAATTTAATTCGTTTTTTTTTAACTTTCGCCTCTATTTCTCTCTCTAATTTGCAGGTACAGTTGCGCCAAAAGTAATTTCCGCATTGAACTCTTATATATACACACACACATACACTAACATTGAAAATGGCCGACTGCTCATTTGCCAGATGCCAGCAGGAGCGTCGGCTCATCAAGCGCGAGCTAATGAAGTGGTCCAAGGATATGCTGCACATTGTGGGTGAGTGGCCAAAATGATTTTACCTACAATTTACAGACCCTTCGCCCCGCCCCGTCGCTTAGCGCACAATCCAATTAAAAAAGCCGCCCCCTCGGCAACTTGGTATAAAAATGAAGCTCAATAAATTGTTGTTGTTGCTGCCCACCAATTTTTTTCCTACATTTTTTGTATGAACAAACATTTCCAGCGGCTGCTGCGTCATCTTCCAGCAGTTCCTTTGCCCACACACACAGACACACACACACACTCAGAGATAGTCAACTTACATTAGTGTAAGTGTAGAATTTTTATTGCCTCAGCCAGGGTCCTGTTATATACGTGTATGTGGGAAGAGTAGGTGGTGGGGTTGACAAAGTATCGTCTCTCATATTAAGGCCGCAAATGGGATTTACCGTTAAACGGCAAATGAAGTGTGGTGGCTAAAAAGTTCGACATGGAAATTGACTTTAGTCCACCCTAATCAACATAAGTTGAGGCCGGGCTCAGCTAACCATATGTTGCTACCTCCTGAGTACATAGCACGAAGGATATACGAAAGTAAAGTAAACAAAATGCAAAGCTCTCTACCTTCACACACACACACACGTGCATATATAACACACACAGGCACACATAGATATAGATACCAACAGCAACGGCGATGGCTTTCAGTCTAAAGCAAACACCAAGAAAAATTAACATAAATTGCAATTTTTTTTATTTATTTTTGTAGTTGTTTTTCTGCTGTGCTTATTGCATTTCTTGCTGGGCACAGCAGCACGTCGCTGCCAGCCTTATCCTTCGTCCTGTGCAACACTCTCATTTCGGTTTTTGAGCACGTTTAGCACTCTGCCGGCAAATCGCCACTCCCAACGCCCAAGCGCCCAAACGCTCAGCAGCCACCTGCATTAAAATGTTAAATGCCTTTTGTTGTTGTTGTTGTCGTTGTCATGTATTTTTTCTCGTTTTATTTTTCATATTTTTTTCCTGGTGCGCCCACCCACCGCCAAGCTCGTCCTTGCCCGCGTCCGTGTCTCGTGCACTCAATTACTTCCTCAATGCTTATCGTCCTTGTTTCTAGTTGACATTCCCGCACAGCCAGCAGCGCTTCCAATGCCGTTCGCGTACCCCACCGCCCCTGCGCCTGCTCTGAAATCCCCCAAACCCTTAGCACATTTTTCCAGCGACAATTTTTGTTGCCAGTCGACGGCGGTTGGGTTGCAACTGGGTGGTGCGAGGTTTCGGCGTCGTTGTCGCACGAAGCTGCAAAAAATCGTTGTCTGGCTTTCAGCTGGTGCAGCTTTAGGGTTGGCTTTAGGTTTGGGTTAGTTTTTAGCTGCATCATTCTATGTGTGTGTGCAACAGTATGTGTGTGTGTGTGTGCCCAAAACGAAGTGCTATACGAGATAACGAAGCACACTTAGGCACACGCACACAGCCAGCAGGAGGAGGAGGACGACGACGACGACGTATCCCTACGAAATATATTGCACAATATAAAAATGCAGACGACGACTGCCGAATGCGAGGAAACTCCCCCCAACCTCCCAACCGCACAATGTCCGCTGCAATCCTTCGCTGCCCCGCCTGTTGCTGTGTTGTGCTGCTTCTCTGCCATAAGCCGAAAAGGCACCTACACCCGAATGATGGCGCCGAAAGACGAGCCAACGAGGAGCAAGCAATGCCATCGCCATCGCCTTCGTTCTCGTCGGCGACGTTGCTGGCGTAGCTGTTTTTGTGGCCGATTTTCGACGCCGTCGACGTCGCTGTCGCCAACACCCCACTACCCACATCCCCCCTGAAGACCATCGCCAAAATGGGAGTTGAGTTTTCAACGAGTAACGAATTTTTTTCGCCCGCCCAACGACGCTCGTGTTTTTGGTAGATCGAAGAAGATGCCAACACCAGACGTTAGGTTGGCCCACTGTGTATGTGTGTGTGGGTGATTCTCGCCTGTTGCATCGGTGGGTTGAACCGGCTGACTGTGTGGCGCTCTGCTGGCAATGGCTCAATCAGTGGTGGCGTTGTATTTGGTTGTAATGGGATATACCACTTGTAGATTCAGCTGGCGAAATTCAACGAATTTGTAGATTGTGCGCTTAAAGCCAATTCGATATAATTGCATGTGAGTTAAGTGGTATTATACAAATTTAAATATAGATTGCCTGAGAGGACTAAGCAATCATTAAAAAACTGCAAATATTATAAAATGCAGCGTATATATTCAAAATATTACGAGACGGATGTAACTATAATTAAGCGAACTTTAAAGTTGTAGTTTCTCGAAATCCTTACAAGGACGCTAGTTGCCTTGTTATCCATTTCAAAATAAAGAAAATATTTAATGAGTAATTTTTTTTTTCTTTTTTTTAATTTTAAAAACAAAATTTTGTATATAGAATATTTTGAGAATTTAATTTATTTGTATATAATATAATAAATATATATAATATATTATATATAATATCATTTATGATGTTTCCAAACGAATTTCAAGTGAATAATAATATTTAGGCAGTGCACAACCGTTCTTTTTAATTAAATTTAACTAGTACTTATCCTTAACTTAACGCACGGAATTTAATTAAAATTTCCATTAGGAAATTTTGTTAAGACTAATCTAGTCTATGAGAGCATTATAAAAGTATAACTATTGCTGACTTAAAAAAAACCACCAGAAAAAACAGGCAAAAGGAAAAAATACAAAATACAGAATAAAAAATTCTATCATTCTTTTCCGTTTGTGGAAGCGAGAGAAAAAAACAAATGCTTGGTAAAGTTCAGAGCGAAAGTGTCAGAGCATTGTGCAGTGTGATGGTGTGTGTATGTGTGTGTGTGTGTGCATCATGAAAAGCGAATCAGCAGGTGCTGGGTTATATTGTGGGCCACACTTGACTCTCACTCGTGCCACACGATTTGGGTTCACTTTATATATACTTGTAGTTAGTGCGGCGTCACAACGATTCGTATATTGGGCGCACTGCGAACGCATCTTTCGATTACAGCAACAACAGCATTTGGGCGATGGGCTGGCAAATCGCTGCCAGCAGCTCGTCCTCGTCTCCGTACTCATTCTCGTCCCTGTGCTGCTCGTTCGCATTCTTGTTGTCGTTGTAAGAAGGCATTTTTATGCGCTGCGCCTGCAAGGAAGGATGCAACAAGCGACGAGGACCTCGACGACGCCAGCCAACAGCTGTGTGCGTGGGCGGGCGATTTAGACCACAGTGCCAACCTCCTGCTGTTTCCAAGTCAACACCAAATCCTACACCGGATTTTATGCACTACGCAATGGGCACTCTCCCCACTTTCCAGTCGCAGTTTTCTTTTGCTTTTTATAATATTTTTTTTTTTGCTGCTGTTTTGCTGCACGCTCCTTGTTGTTGTTGAGCGCAGCATTTTTTCTGACGGTTTTTAGGTTACATTTTTACGAGTTTTACGCTTCCCCTATACGAGTATTTCGCGCCGATGTTGTTGTTCTTTTTGGTTATGTTTATAAGCTGTTTGCAACGGGTATAGACAGTAAGTATATTCGTTTCGGATAGGGAATATCTTTCTCATCTTTCAGCCACTTCCACATATCAGTCAAATATATATAAATATGAGTATTAAGGAATAATGTAAGAAATTGGATATGCTCTAAATATAAGTGTATAAATACTTTAAGATAATATAATTCGTACCAAAAGAACATCGTGAAGAAGTACTTAGAAATAATCTCGTTTAAAAATAAAACCAATATTTGCCAGTTTTGCCCCACCCACTTCCGCCTTCTTATGGTACATTCTATGAGTTATTTTGTTTATTATGTTTTGAAGTAGAGTATCTAACAGTCAAGTGCCTGTGGCTGCTACGTTTGCGCTTGTTATTGTTGTTGTTTGTGGTCACGATGATGACGACGATGCTGAGAGTAACGAAGGAAGCGGAGCCGCTGCCGCAGCCGCTGCCGCAATCGTTCTTCGGGCACGTCGACGGCGCTGCAACGGCAAAGACGCAACCAAATTCATGCGCTCCTTAGTTAAAGTTTATGGTTGTATGTGTGTGTGTGTTTGTGAGTGTGTGTGTATGTGAGTGTTTGGAAGCGCCACAAGTGGGTGGAGAGGTTGAGAATGAGGTCAGGCTGGCGGGTTAGTTTCGTGCATGCACAGAAATTGGAAAATAGATTTTTTGGTTCGCTGCCTTTGTCCTTCTTTTTTTTCCTATACAGCGTTTGGCATTTTTTTTTTGTGTTTTTTTTTTTGTAGATTCTTTTGTGTATTTTCGTTGTAGCTGCATGCACGGGAGTGAGCAGGATGCAGTGCGCTATGGTCAGGCCGGCCGGCCAGAACTAGCCAGGCCAGGAAGTCAGCCTGGTATTGGGCGGAATATATAAGGCTGGCTCGTTGTGGTTTTGGGTGGGTTGGAGCTGTGCGCATTTGCCTTGGCCCAAGGTAAGACCCAGAACAATGTGCGCCCCAGGAAGCCAGCCCAACGAGACTGGGACGATGTCCTCAGCCAGCGCGAGACGCTGCCAACTTTTCTTTGGCATATTTGTTGCATTCTATTTTTCTTCTTATTTTATTTCAATTTTTTTCCTTCTCTCTCCCAGTTTTGCCCCCTTATTTTCGTGTGCGTGTGTATAGGAAAAAATGAAGCAGAAGCACGAAAAAGCACAAAAATAACGCGGTGGCTCGGTGGATTACCCAATCCACCCGGTTCGCTATGTGTTTGGGTGTTTGGCTCCTTCGTCCTGCATAGACGACAAGGATCGAGCAATATGGCGCTAAGAACATTGGGCAAAATGCAATGCAAAAAAAAAAAATAAATAAAAAATAAAAAAAAAAACTGCACATTATGTGCGTGTGCAAGGGTGAGGGCGAGAATTAAAGAGTATATATGTGTGTATGTGTGTGTGTGTGTGTGTGTGCAAGCTTGTGGGTGAGTGTGATATAAGCAAGCAGCAAAACACACAAAAACAAAATGAAGCAAAAAGGCCACTAAAAAAATGCAGCACGTTGTACGGCTGGTTGGGTGGTTGGGTAGTTGTGTGGTTGGGTGGTTGGTTGGTTGGGGCTGACTTCGTCGGTGGCGCTGCCAGCGTCGCTGCATTTTATTTTGTGCTGAAAAAGTTTCGTGTGCTCGAAAAAAGTTTCGTCGCTTCGTTGACGTCGTTGTTGGCGTCGTGCGCTTTTGGTAGTTTTTGCTGCAAGGGAAACGAATAGAGGACACTCGGAGAGGTAAGGTGAAGGGGGGCCAACAACTAACCCCATTCCATATCCACGCTACATGTGTGTGTGTGTGTGTGTGTGTATGCCTGTGTGTGTGTTAGAGCAAGGCATTTGACTGGGTTTGAGTTTTGCAGCTACATTTGGCTGCATTCGGTTGGTTGGTTGTGCTGTGCCCGGACGATAGTTGGCATGTTGGGAAGGCGGAGGAGCACTGCTGGTACGCCTTGTAGTTTGGTGGGTGTCTCCTGACATTTTTGTCGAATTTGCCGTAGCTGTAGCAGTTGGCAGCGATGCAGGCGCCGACGGCAACGCCAGCGTCAACAGCGACTGCACAACGATTTTTCGTGCTACGGCATTTGGTGCGCATTGTGCAACAAGTGAGTTTGGCAGCAGCCACCAACAGGACGACAACTAGTTTTCGGCAGTGCTAGCAACCAAAAGAAAACAAAAAATAAGAAAAATACCCTGACTCTCGCCCTTTGCCAGTTACCAAGTTAATTGTATAAATTTGAATGGGCAACCAAAGTGGCAGCAATTGTGGCCTCAACTGAATCAAATCAGTTAGCACAGGAGGCTAAACTGCGGCAACAGCTAGCTGCCAGTTGCCAGTTGGGGCATTGTGGCATTCTGATTCGAGTGTTGATTGAAGCAACAATTGGCGCCAACTGTTGCGCTCGACTGTTTGACGTTTGACTTACGCCGTGTCGCGTTTCGTTTGAAGTGCCGCACGCTGACAAAAGTGTTGTGAGCTTTTGTGCGCTCCACTTCCGCTCACAGCTCCGCCTGCCGCAACGAGTGTGTGTGTGAGTGTGTGTGTGTGTGTGTGCCAGTGTCTGTATATATCAAAATTTAATTAAAGACGTTGTCGCAGCTGCATTGCGATAATTTATGTGTAGGCATTTAATTAAAGCGATCACACACTCAATTTACATACACATCAACAAACTAAGATAGAGACTTTCAGATAATTGTCTGTTGCTGCCTGGCATACGTAAAACTTGACTTTATACGAGCGTTGTAAATGCATAATTGAATTGATTAATTTACTAACTGAATTTTGGCTGCAATTCAAAACAAACACGAAATGCGCGGGTGAGTGACATTTTTAATTAAGAGTTTAGTCAAGAAGTGTACAAGCAAGCGTTTTATTTCAGCTAGTTATAAATATATATTTATAGACTATTCTTTCTATTTAGCCAGGCAAACTTTTTTCTTTCTAAATCATATTTTGCTTTTTTTTGAGATGCCTATATAAGAGTCCATTGAAAAAATTTCTAAGAAGAAATTTATAAAAGCAATAATACAAAATGTTGATTTTATTAAATACAAACAATACGAATGTTTGAAAAAAATTATTTATAATTTGATATGCAATGTATACTTAATGATGACACACAGACACAGGTTTTTATTTCGTACAGTTGCACAGATTTAAAAACCATGCGGGATTTGGGATTCCACTGGAATCTATTAGACAATAATAATAGTTAAATTAAAATTTATATAAATAATTTTAATTTCATAATTAAAAGTTAGTTCGCTATTTTTAAAGTATACTTTAAGAATATAATATTTGTTGTATTTTAACAGCAAATGCATAAAATTACGATTTGTCAATGCAATGAGACACACACTTTCTTAAAGTTTATTAAAACACATATAATATTTGTGAAAAACCTATATTTCAACATAAACAAAGAAACTCCAAAATAACACAAATTTATTGATTTTTTTGGTACGTAATCGTCCTTTAAACCAACTGTAACACTTTGCACTTCATTAGGTAAGAGCATAGGTTTAAAAGTTCTTGAATAAAGCTGGCTAACTTACAAATTTCGTCTCGGCGAGGTGTAAAAGCTATCAACAAAATTTACACAACAATTACCTGTTATACTCGTAAGCCAAAGAAAAATGCAACACTTTGCAAACTATTAAAGCCAAAAAGTCGAACAGCTTTGTTGACAGATTCCAAAACACTTGCACAAACTGCACGTTTACACTTATAAAATATATTGTGCACAAGGGGTCCCAAAAACTCGACAACAGTAACAGTAACAACAATAACAACGACAACAACAACAATAGCTAGATCGCTCGACTCGTTTTCGCAGCTGCAAAAGCTGAAAGGCAAATGTGTAACAAGAATTTTATGCTTATATGAAAATTCTTTGAGGAAACTTTCGCAAATAGACAACAAAGCTGAAACATACAAGCAACATATGTACAACACAAGTCGGGCAACAGGCAGCCAGGCAGCCAGGCAGCAGGAGCACGAGGCAAACAGCAACACAACAAAAGCCAACAATGCACCAAAGGAGCAGACATAGCAGACACTCGCCCTTCCGCTACCCACTCCGCCGACAATGACGAAGGCAGACATTTGTGTTTGACTTTGTAACATCGTTACACAACAACAAGAATAGCAATAACAACAACAAACTATTGCACTTGTTGCATAAGTCACACACACACACACACACACGCAGCGTGGCCAGCACCAACAAGTGGCAAAGGCGACGCACAAAAGTATGCAAAGACTTACGAATTCACACATTCTAACACGACGCCGACGGCTACGCCGACGTCGATGCGAACGCAGCTGCCAACGCCGACGGCAACAGGATGTGGATGCTGCTGTTGCCACCGTCGCGGCACTTTCGGCGATTTTCGACGAATGCCACTGCCACGATGTGCACACCTCCATGTGTGCGTGTGCACACGCCCCCTCACCAGCAGCAACAGTTGTCAACAGTCGGCAACTTGTTGTTGCTTTGTTGTCGGCAGTTAGAGACGTGTATATTAAATATAAAAAAACAAATTAGTGAGAAATAAACTCAGATAACAAACTTATAAATTTAAAACATGAAAATCTATGTGCCTCAATTGCTGCCACGCCCAAAATTTCCATTAGCACACCGCTTTAACAGTAGTACCATCAAAATCGTTTTAAGTTGATATTGCTTTTAGCCATACCTCTGGCTGTCTGTCTGCCGAAAAAAAATTGCAGATAAAAACTCACACAGTTTTTCGTAGAATGTTCTTTTCTGGCCATTTTTAACAGCACTTTTGTTTCTTGTTGCTCGATTTGCTTTTGGGGGCAGTTATGACGCCTTTGGTTGCCTGAAGCCGCTTGCTGTTTTGTTAGCTGGTTAACGCCTTTGTGTGGCCAGTACAAACTGTACTTCCGTTTTATCTGCAGCCTGGCAGCATCTTTGTTTCACAGCCATGAACGAGACGTTGACAACCACAACGACAACGAGCATTACAACAACAACTATAACAACGTGGACAACAAATCGATAAATATTCAACACACAGCTTGTAAAAATACATTGAAAATGCATTAGACGCTACACTCCGGCATGAATTTCAATAGCGGGTGTCTAAGACATAATTTTTTCTATTTGTTGCGTTTGGGCTTTTGTTTCAGTTTGAGTTCGTATTTTATTTTTTTCACCCGTTTTAATTAGAAGCGTGAAAAGTAGCTACAACTCTTGCGCTAATGCAATAATCGTGTGCTATAAATTTCAAAATGACCAAGTCTCCTGACAGGCAATCAAAGTGCACAATTTCTATATACTTTCAAGGTTGACAATGCGAAATATAATGAAAAAAAAATACATATATATAAAATAAAAATCCAGTTACCCATTCGCAGCGCAATCAAAACGCAATCAAAACGCTCGACTCGACGCGACTCCGTTGGACGCAAGTCAATTGCCATTTGCCGGCCACTAATCAAACGTAACGAAATTACTTACAAGCATAAACATGCTTCAAATCAGACAGGTTCGCCTTGAGAGCTGACCAAAATGGCGTTGCAACGGTAAAGCCGGCGGCTAACTGCCAACTTCGCCACTAACTTGTTGCGCGACATTTACACGGAAGCAAAAAGCGCCAAGTATGTGTGTGTGTGTTTGGTTGTGCGTCAGAAAGCGAATGAATTGAGCTATGCGGCGTATACGTGATATGCCAAATGCTACGCATACAGCGACTGATCTAATCCAAAGAAGATCGAATAGATGGAGCTGTGAAAAATAACAGATAAGCATTCAACTAAAAAATGCTAAAGATAAATTTATATACAGAGCTTATCGAGGCATGTGACAGATAAATCTTTATACATTAAACTGCAATTAAAATGGTAATTTGCATGAACAATTATACAATTATTAAATATCTGATTTTGTTATTTAAATGAAATCAAGAAAAATCGGAAAAACACACATTTTTAAACCTAACTTACTTAATCAAAAGTAAAAAGTATTTTGTATTAAGCATTTAAATTAAAAAAATATATTTTTTGTATGCATGTCCAGAACTAACAACATATGAATAATCAACATAAAATTCAAGTGCGTTTGGGGCCGCACATTTTATAAACATATGCACAATACATAAGCCCTAGGTCATCATTATTTTTACAGTTTGCAATCATCGATTTCATCAAGCAAAATAGTATTTTTACAGCTAAGCAATAGTTTGTTGTAATACTTTAAATATTATATTGAAAGAATCACTCAACATGTTTTGTTTTGCATTAACAATGAGTAAGAACTTTGGAGTTGGTTGCAATACTAGTTAGCAGTATAAGAACCCAAACAAAGTATTATCAATAAAATCAAATTAATCTAGAGAACAACTATGGGCAAAATGCCATCTACCATAATAAATGGTTTAGCTATGGATGCAAGAGTTTTAGATGTCAAAATTGTAACTTTTGACTGATGATTGTCAAAAAACTTAACCACCTCAAAATAATTTTAAATGCAGTTCTTAAAGCAATTTTAAAAGCCAAACTCTATTTAAATATATTGGCAATTGTCAATTTTTTATTTTTCAAAAAAGTTGATAAATTATTTAAATTTGTTTTTTAACCAAATTGACAGAAAATTTGAAAATCGTTTAAGTGTTGTCAAATTTATGAAAATCATTTATACTTGCACAAAAAGTGTTTTTAGTTAGCAATATATAAGCTTTATATCTGCATAATCACCTCATACCCAGCAAATTTTTTATGAATTTTATCGCAATGCAATTTTTAAAAAATTGTACAATAATTCCTTTTATTAAATATTATACATGTGCTATATGTACAATTGTAGCCTGCAACAGCTTATAAGGTGACTCAGAAATAATTGCATTAGTGAAGCTTGCAACCAAAAACCGATAAGAAGCGTTCAACAAATTGCAATATCAAATTCTGTAATAATGTCAATCCAATAATAAACAAATAATAAGTAATCGAGCGAAATTGATTAAAAATTATCAGCTGAAAAAGTAAAGGAAGCACAAATTGATTTCGTAAAGCATAAAGCGTAAATCGATTCAATAAAAGATGTTATTGCAAATCAAATGTCTCAATAGCTTTTGTATGTGGCAATACCAAATGCGTTGTCTGCGGACATTTTCTGCGGGTTGTTGTTGCTCCTGCTGTTGATAAGGTAGTCGGTCGCATTGCGCTAGTATTTGTGTACTTATCGTTCACGCATTTTTATATTTAGTAACATATATACTAAATATATTTTCTTTTTGTTTATAAATTTGTATAATGATAATTGCACAAGCAGGCGCACAAATCCGAATCTGAGCTCACATTCTCAAAGGGTAACAGCGGCAAATGCGCTGCTCTTTTTTCTGCAAACGCAACTGTGGCGTTCACGTTGTTGTTGTAACCGCGAACAAGTGCTCTTCACATATGCACAGATGCATGCATGTGTGTGTTAATATGAGATAATACCTTGAACGTGCGTCAGTCAGGTCGTTGTCGTTTAACTGCCGCCAACGCCGCATAGCACATGTCTGCTGCTGCTGCTGCTGCTGCTATTGTTATTGTTGTTGTTGTTATTACTGTTACTGTACATATTTCTATTACTGTTATTATGGCTTCTACGGACATTACATAGACTTCGTACCTGTGCGCAAAATGAAATGAAAAGTGTGCTGTAATGTTGTAATAAACAGCCCCAATTTAATCTCTCCATCTTTGCGTATTAGTCACTCAACATCAAGTATAAAAAACAAACTAAAAATATAATTAGCACGTTTCGCATTTTGATAAAACCAACTGCGCATTTTCGGGGCTCATCAGTGATTAGTAACTGAATTTTTAGTTTTTCATTCGTTTATCACTTGCCGTGCACAAGGCGAGCCAAAGTTCAATGCAAAATAAAAAAAATAGCAACAAAAAAAAACACAATAAACAAGGCGACCCACAACAGTCAAGCCAAAAAATTAACAAAAACACAAAGCACAAAGCTGCGCTCAATCTCAATCTCATTTACATGTTGCATTGCTCAGCTCATGAGCAGCTTTTGAGCAAAGTTCTTCGAGTCAAGCAATTGAGGAATTGAGTGAGTTTATATAGCGCATGGGGAAACCGGGGAACTCACCACGCGGCGTCATTAATGAGCAGGAAATGCAATTCTTGAGCTTGCAGAGAGCAGGTTAAGGCGGCACTGGTGAATTCTCGTGCTCAGCGCGACTCTTATTAATGTGTGAGTGAGCGAGTTTTGTTGTTGCTTAATGGTTAATTTTTGAGCGTACGTTTTTTGTGCGAGGACCCTGCATAATGCTCAAATTGGCAAACATACATATGTACGCAGCGATGTACGTATGTATGCATTAATAGATATTTTCAAAAATCTATTTTTTTGAGAGTTATCTCAAGGCAGCTAAATATTTTGTATATAACAAATAAAAGCTGAATTATAAATCGCAAAAAATGTAAAATTATTTGTCGGGGGATTCCCCTAGTTTACAATTTGTTTACGTTACGAATATTTTGCTAATATACTATTTCTTCTTCTTTTACATATATACTACTTATTGCATATATTTAATTTAGGAAAAAATTTCACCATAAACTTGTAACAAAAAAGACGCATTGTTTTAAGCCAAAGCCCAACCCCGCATAAACCAACCGCCTGCCCACAAAAAAAAATTGCTAGCTAATTGCCATGACAGCGACGCGGCAGCGCAGCAGCTGCGATGCATTTTTTTGTACAAGTGTGTTTATGTACATACATACATATATATATCTATGAATACGTAAATGTGTGTGCTTATTAAGCAGCTGTGTGCGTGTGCGAAATAAAAAAGCGACACAAAAAATGTGGTGAATACTAAATTTGAGATATTGTATGCGCGTCTCTCTATCTGCGTACTTGCATTGTTCTAGCTGGGCTTACATGTGTCTGTGTGAGCGAATGGCCAACAAATTTGAGTGATTCTTTTTTTTTGTATCGCTTAACTGCTGCCAGGCCCTCAGTCTCAACACACGAGTGTATGTGTGTATTTGTGTGTGTTAATTGTAAGCTATATTTCTTATAGTAATTGTCAACAATGTTAGGCTACGACAGCTGAGCGCCTGAGTTGCCTTCAGTTGGGACTGGCCAACTACTCAACTGACTCCGGCACCGGCTATTTTGGCAGCGCTGCGCGCAGTCGGCTGGCTTTTTATCAACGCGCGCTGGCGTCGCAGTCGCCGCCATCCAGTGCAGTTGGCGAGAATTGCATTGCGTTGCACTTGGCTCTCTTATTCGCCTGGTTCTCGCTCGCTCACCGCTCGGCTCGGCTTGATGTTCATGTCAGTGGACTTTCATGGTATGCGTGCGGCTTTACCCCGTTTGTTGTTACTCCTAAAGTTCTCGCGTTTGCGCGCCACTGCCGCTCAATGACTCAACGTGAGCTCTCTCTCTCTCTCTCTCTCTGTTTCCTCCTCCTTCTCTCTCTCTCTCTCTCTCTCCCTCTCTCTTTCTTGCTCTCCTGCTGCTGCCTGCTGTTGCGCTCTCTCAGCATTCTAGTAGTGGTTTTTTGTGTGTGCTTTTTTATTTGCAAGCATGAATGCGCTTGTATGCAATTTTGACGTCGCTGTCGTCGTCGTCAGCGCTGTCTTCGTGTTGTTGTGATATAATTTTGCAGTCGGCTTCGGCAGTCGCATAAACACAACGCATCCGATATGCAACGGAACGCATTTTCGGACGCGGCCCGAGTCGTTCCGAGGTGTAGCGTCCGACGATCGCGTATATCAATCGTAAAGCATTAAGCGCATTCCATATTTCCATCACAATCAGTTGCAGACCAATCCAAAATTGCAAAGCATACAAAAAAAAAAATAAACCAAAAATATTACCCAAAAAGTGTCAAGTTTAAACAAAATAAAAATAAATCAAAAAAAATAAAATAAAATATAATAAATAAAATAAATATATAAAACACGAGGAAAAAATTTGAAAACTTCATTAACTATGAATTTATATACGGTATATTAAAATATGTGCAGTGCAATGTCAGTTACAACATTTGATTAGCTCTCCTCATGGTGTTTTAATTTGAGAACAAGAAGAAGCACAGCAGCCGCAGCTGTGACACATTGCGTATACGCAACGTCTGCCCTTTGGGCAATGTACGCACTTGGCTTTCCATTGAGTCGTCGCCCGCGCGTTGCATTTTCGGTTGTTCTTGACTGACAACTGACAACAACAACAGCAACAACAACAATAACAATAACAATAACAACAATAGCGAAGCTGCAATCGCTGCCCGCGTGTGTGCGTATATTTACTTGTGTGTCTGAGTGTGTGTGTGTGCGTTTTAACTGCGGTCGCTGGCTGCTGCAGTCGCCGCCGCAGTCGTCATCGCAGTCACCGTCGCAGTCGCCGTCGCCGCTGTCGCTGGCATGCAAAACGCGGAAAACTTTTTTCGTGCACTCGCAAAATTTTTATAGAATGCATTTTTATTTCGGTCTTTTGGTTGAATAGTTGCACTGCCCCGTGGTGTGTGCGTGTGCTGCTGTGTGTGTGAGTGTGTCCGTGCGTGTGTGCCTGTGCTTTAAATTTATTATTAATAAATTGTATAATTAATATCATTTACGCAAATGTGTGACTAAAGCGCTGCACATGCCATTCAAAAGAATTGTGTTTAAAATACAATATAAAAAACACAAATTCATAGGAAAACAAAATAAATTAAAAAATATACGAAAAGCACCAGACGTGTGACTACAAAAACATTTTCAATCAAATTGCAAATGAAAAAAGCTTATGCATACACATGAATATAGTATATATGTACACAATAATTTCATTGCCAATCGAATACATCACGCACCGCATCTCATATTCGATATCGCTTCATTTTCACTGCACTTTTGATACGTTCCAACGAAACTAAAGCGAAAAAAATGCATTTGTCGTGCCAAATTTGCTAACACAAACAAAAAAAAAAATTAAAATAAAATAAAGTTCAAATAAAAAAAAGAAGACATATTAAAGAAGAAAAAAAGTACTTCAGCATACAAATGAACTGCGGCAAACTTCAGTAGCAGCAGCAGCAGTAAAACAAAACAAACAATGCAGCCAAAAATAATAATAAAAATTAAATACTAAACAGAAGTAGAGTAGAAGTATCAGCAAGTGGTGTAATAGAGCGTGGTTGGGTGCCTGCCCGGTGGGTGGCGAACTTTATGTGCAGGCAAAATGTAACAAATTTTTGTCAGTTTCAATTTTCGTCAGACAGACGAGACCCCACCAACTTAACCAGTTGCTACAGCAGCAGCAACTTCCCAAACCCAGGCGCTGCTCCACCATGACAATAGTCCAGGTCTCTCCGGGTGCTCAGGCATTTACTTTGCCGTCGGGGTTTGCAGTACAGCAGCATAATGAACAAGAACCAAAAAATAATAAAAACGTTCTACAAAAAATCTACTCACAGATATATGCTAGAAAAAATGCCAAATTAAATAGCCGAAAAAAATTGCCCGGTTAGCAGCGAATTGGCCATGCGCTGCAGCTGCGCAGCATTTCCAATGCCAAAATGTTAAGACCTTAACCCATGTGCGCTTCCCGCATAGATGCGGCAGCTGAGCAGCTGGCCCAAACTGAATGCAGCGCAGCATTTGATTTTCGCATTTCCTTGGCTTACCTTCCGTTCGTTAGAGTTTTTTTTTATTCATTTTTTATTTTTTTGCGCATTCTTTTTCTTCTTTTTTGCTTATCCTTTTGCCCAAAACTTAAATTACTATTTACAATGGGTTTCAGTTGTTTTTGTTATTTTTGTTTTAAATTTTTCTCTGTTTTTTTTTCGTGCTACAAAGCTGCAACTTTTTTAGTGAATATTTTTCTGCATTTTTTCGCCCACCCTCAACTTGTAGTATATGACCCCACCATTTGCGCAAATCACCCAACTCTTTGGCCACGCAGCTTGCTAATTTCATTTGATATTTTAGTTCAGTTTTTTTCGCAGCTCTACCTTTTTTTTCTTTAAAGTAGCGTTAAGTTAATTTGATAAAAAACAAAATGGAAAAAAATCGCAAAGTGGCGCCCAATCTTATCAGCAGCTCATTGAAAAGAATTCTGCTCTGTTGCGTGAACGTGAGCACAGAGTCAAATTATTAAACTGAAGTGAATAAAAAAAGATAAAAACCAAATTGAAATGAAATAAATTTACTGGCATTTTTTGAATAGTTGAAATTGATTAAATGCATCTTAAAGATACAAATTGCAGTGATTATGATCATGCATTTTCAGTACTTTTCACACGTATCCCAACTGTTGCTCATCATTTTTGTTTGCCATTCTAGATAATAAACAGCAACAGCAACAACAACATCAACAAACACAACAGCAACAACAAAAACATTTATGTTATTAAATTTATGTTGAGTTAAATACAAAACAAATGCAAAACCAAAATAGAATAAGAAAAAGTGCAATCTATTAAAAAACAAATGTTAAAATAATAACAACAACAAAAGAAACTAGCAAAAATAATTAAAAAAGTAGCGGCTACTTTTGAATTATTTTTAATGCTGCATAAATATAAAATGTTATGTTAAAACATATCACCAAATACAACATCAAATTATAATTATAATTATAATTATAATAATTAATACACACACACAACCAACAATAACAACTGTTAAAATTCCAACAACTGCAACAACACCAACAAACACAATCGCTGCTGTCTGCAAATTGAACATACAAGAAGATCCAAATGCAAAAATAACAACAACAGCAACTCCAATCTATAAAAAAAAAAACGAAAAGCTGAAACCGTTTAATTTTTTACGGTGCATATTATTTACTTTGTGCGCCACATAAAAAAAGGAAAACACCAACCAACCAACAGTCCAAAAAATCTGCAAACAACAATAACAGTAATAATTGCCTGCATTTGTGTACGAGCACCACATAAAAAAAAAGAATTTATATATTATATAGCTACTACATATAAAAAAAAGTATATGCATATATACACTATATAAATATATTGTATACGCTGCTCAGCAACACCAAAAAAACAACATCAACGTCAGCAGCAGCCGAGACACAATTACAGCAGAACGCCCCAACAACTCCGACAACCCAGCGCTGAGTACCGTGCTACGTCCAGCGGGGCTGTAAATTATTGTTGTTGTTTTGTTTTTTCAACAGTCTACGTGAATAGCAGCAGCAGCATCAGCAGCATCATCGGCATCCACATCAATTTGGCTTTTGGGCAAAAGTAATATTAGAAAAATATATGTGATGCTATGCACATCAGCAGCTATGAATTATGTACGTATTGGCCATAAGTTAGTTAACATATACAATTTATTAATTAATTATTACACCAATTTATTTATGACTAAGCTAGGGTTTAACATAAGCCCCTTAACAAAACCCCACCTGCAGCTCACTTGAAATTTGAGCTCTATCTTATAAATATGTTGTAAGCCACTGCCAGTTTATTTTAAATTCAATTATCAATAGCCTTGCACAACTCCTTTCATTTCACTTTCTGGCCAAGTTCTACGTTCGCTTATCAATAAATTATACGAATTTCAGCAATGTCTCAATGACATTGTCCTTCAATGCATAAATCGCCAGCAACAACAACAGCAATGAAAGCGAATAAAAGCGAATTGTGCAAACAAAGATACACAATGGGCCAGCTTATCAGATACACACACATGCGTACTCACACATGTGATCAGTGCGTATTGCACACAAAAAAATATACGAAACACATACACATATACTTAAGGACACAAGTTTAAGCAACTGAAAAGTGCATTCCCCCGGATATAGATATAGATACAGCGACAGCTATAGATATATATGATATATATCAGAATACTTCACTTATATGTTGTAGCTGTAATAATTAATATCAGGTCGTTCACAAATACCTGTGCACAGAGCGGAAGCATTGTCAAACTGCCAGCTTAAGCGACTTATCTACAGCTGATCAACTGATCAAAATGCCAGCGAAGATAGTTTTTTAATTCACAATATGCGCAATCAGCGACTGCTCAACACTCAACACATAAGCACGTTCCTTATCAGGTGCCCGCCTGACGCAGCCAATTCTGACCCAAATTGCGAAAAAAAAAACAAAAAAAAAAGCGACAACTCTGACAACACACAACAGGCAGAGGCGGAGGCCACTCTGAATCGCCTCGCTGATACGGCGGCGGCTACTTGTGAAATCTCAGCAACAACAAAAAATTAAGCAACAAATTATTGAACAAAAAATATGTAAGAACAAAATTTTATTTATGAGGCGTTGCTGCCCGGTAATCGCGCAAAGAAAACATGAAAATTTTGTATACATATAGTACATATATATATACATATATAGACTTAAGTTGATGTATTGTGAGCAACAAACAAAACAAAAAAAATACGAAAAAATGAAAACGCCCAAAGCGGAAATATTTTGCGGTTTCTTATCAGGCGCAAAAAATTGATTCTGTTTTGTTGCTGAAATTTTCGCCACGAACAAAATTTTTATTTTCTTTTTTCGCAACCAAATATATGTGTAACCTTTTTATTATATAAAAACAAATTTATATAAAAACAAATCTGTGCAGCTGCAGCTGCAGCGATCGCTGAAGTCCGCACTATTCTGCGACTTGACGCGCATAGTTCAAATTATCGCAATTTTATTTTTATTATATTTATATACATATTCATCTATATTTTATATAATATATTTATATAAATATATATCAGCCACAAATACAAATGTATGAGGGTGTGTATATACTATTTTCACAAAAGTTTTGCTGATAACAGCGCGCGTAAAAAAAACCATTCGATACTTATATTTACAATATGTCGTAAATAAAATGATTTCTCTATTGTTTGTTTTATGGCTTGCATCATATTAGGAATTAGAGGCGCACAAATTGCAGTTATAGCTAAAATACATACACATTTATACATATATACTTAACTTAAAAATTTATTATTTTTTAATATTTTTAGAAGTTGATATTTGATTTTATTAAACTGCAACCGCACGTAATAAGCACAAATAAAAACCACAAAGAAATCATTATACATGACTCAAACCTTCTGATGATTAATTATTTTTCATGTTATTTATTTCTTAATATTTCATACTTTTTTCTTTGTACTTATTTAATTATAACTTCGGACATCTGCCGAAAAATACCAGAATTCCATTTCATTATGTTTTTTACGCTGGCAAAGCTGCTGTTATTTTATTCTTCATTTTACGTGGTAACTGTGTGCATATATATTCAAAAGAAAACAAATGTGTAAATAGTAAATTGCTGATCGAATTTCGTTTGTTAAATGCGTTGCAGCTGCTTTGCCACATACGAAATATAGATAATGGCAACTCAAACTCCGAAAGTGTTTACCATTTGGGCAAAAGATAACACGCGCTGCATTGGCAGCTAAATGTGTGCGGTAAATAAGTGCGATGCATTATAAACAAACTAAAATAACAACGTGACAAATGTGTGAACATTAAATACATTTTATAAAAAGCGACAACAAGTAGAATTGGCAAACAATGCAAAATGCCAACTGCTGACTTGGCTAAAACGCTGCCGAGCTGTGGTAAATGCATTGCCTATCCGCTGGCGCTCGGCCACACACGACGCTCGGTTGTAAGTAAATGTAACGTAATTAGCTGATGGCCACAGTGCCAGACATTTAATGCAAGGCAGGCACTTGCTGCCGTTGCCCTCCTAAAAACATCAATGTCTTGGCCGCTTGGCAATCGGTTGCCAATCATTGGGCTACCAAACATTTAACAAACGGAAACAGCTGTCTCTCCGCTGGCATGCAGATCTATGCTATAGATGTTGAGGATAAGGGTAGCCAGGAGCTAGCTGGCTGCACTTCCAGCCAGCAGGCAGCTAGACAACGTCAAGCAACTGCCAAAAGGAAGCTGCTACCAAACACTCTACGCTCAGAACGCAGCAAAAATTTGCAGCCGGCTGTTTGGCTGGTCAAACTTGCAGCAAATGCCCTGGCTGGCTAAGTTGCCACATGCGCCTGCTGCTACAGTTCTAGCCATAAAAGCAGCAGCAGCAACAACAACAACAACAACAAAACACTGCAAAATAGTTACAACTGACTGGGCTATGCAGAAAAACTTGGCTAACGACTTTTTTCCGTTGGCGCTCTTGACTTTTGCATTGAAAATCGTGCAATTCACCTGCTGCCTGCTGCTTAGCAGTAACTAAAGCAACAAAAACAATGACGTTGAATGCATCTGCATCTCAGCAGCGACGCCGTTGCCGTTGCCGTCGCCGTCGCCATCGGTTGCATGTTAATGTTACAGCTGCACTTGCACTTGCAGCAAATGCCGCGTCGTCGTCATGAATGACGCGGCTTAGACCCAATTTCCCCCCTAGCCACGCCCCCTTACTCGCTACCTTTACCCCGATTGCAGCCATTGCGCGTTGTTCCCTTCCCTGCATCCACGTGAAATTATTTTTCTAGGCTGCGGCCGCAAATTGCACGCCTGCATCTCAGTCTATGTGTGTATGTGTGTGCGTGTGTCTGTATGTGTGTGTGTGTGTGTGCGGCTGCTTCTTGGCTGCCTTTTTGTTGATTTTACAAGGTGTGGAATGGCTTTGGTAGCGCCTGCCGCTGCTGCTGCTGCAACATCGTCAAACTTCACGGCTTCATTTTGGCTAAGCCAAGTCCAAGCGCAAGTTGAGCTGATGCCGCTGCAATTGTGGTTGTTGTTGTTGTTGTTGTGCTGGCACGTTTATGGTCGCGTTTTAATGTAATTGTTGTTGTATTACAGCAAATTTGTACACTTTGATTGTTGTTGTCTCTCTTGCTGTTGCTGTTAGCTACTTAACTGTTTGTAATTTGCCATTCATGTTGTCGGCCCAATGTGGCCATTGCCGTTTTGTTGTTGTTGCTTGGAAATCAGCTCAGTTGGCGCTAATAAATTTGTTAAGGTGTTGTTGTCGTGTGCCACTTGGCCATGGTTGCTTCCTTCGTTTGATTGATAAAGCAGCATTTGCCAGCAATCGTTAGGTGTTGGCCAAGTTACAAAAACAAAACTGGTAGCCAACTGCCAATTTTCAGATATTAAATAGTCGGAACACTCAAAATTGCGCCCGCAAGCATTCGACCATGCTATTAACCGTCGCATCGAGACAATTTCAAATGCAACACTTTGCCGCAATTGCAACTAATTAATGGTACTGTGGCATTTTAAGGCCATAAAGCCGACGGCTTTAGTGGTTCGCAATGGTCAACACCCACCTAATGCAAAATTTATTATGACGTTGATGGAAAGGATGTGCAAGGAGCGAGCGCGCGCACAACAATTGCACGACTCGAGTGACTTAATAAGCGACTAAACCGACTAACTAACTAACTGACTGGCTGACTGACTGACGGTGACGAGCAAATGACTGATGACAAACATAACGCTTGAGAGAGTGCACAGTTCGCAGTAGATGTAGCCCGGTTATTAGTTAAATGGCGTATAATGGATGAATAATTCGAAATGCAGTAGTCGGTAACAAAATAGTAAGCAAAACAATAAGTATTAACAATAACAACAAAAACAGCTGCGACAACAACAAATCAAGTAGCAAAGTTGCAGGCGGGTGTAACCGACTATGCAATTCCCGTGCACAAAATAATAACAGCTTAAAACAGTCGAAAACCGTCCTAATTATTATTGTTATTTTGGAAAATTATAATTTTTGTAATTGGTGGAGGCGGGCTTGGGATTGACATATAGATTTAATCGATGTAATCGATGGGCGTATCCAAAAAATTCTCTGCCTGATTTTTTAGAGGAGGCTATGAGTAATCTGTCAGAAAATTGTATGCAGGAAGATCAAAAAATTTACGTAAAAAATGTAAAAACATTTGCTTTTACCCTAATTGCGATCATACGTACAGACGGCCGGATAGATAGCAAAACGGACATTGCATAAACCCAATAAACTCTTTTCACTTCGTGAACAAGCATAAAAAATGGCAAAACGCGTGCTTTTGTGTTTGGCAAACTGTTAAACTGGCGTCGAAGAAGACTCTGCAACGCGTAGCGAAGCGAACGAACGAACCGGACCACACCTTAATAATTACTTAAAAGGAAAATAATTTACGAAATTGCATTCATAGTTCAGCTAGCTGCTGCAACAAAAGCCAGCCATAACAAACAACAATGCCAGCGAAAATAAAACAAACGACCAAGGCAAAAAATAAAATAATACAAAAAAAATATATACAATTTTTGTGCGAAAACAGTAAAGGTACAGTAAAAAGAAACAGCAGAAGAAATATAACTCAAACGCAGCGCGTGGCCATTTTGTGTGACAGGTGCACACACACGACCATATTGAGTTTCCCGTGGCGCGCATTGGCAAACATTTGTCGAGCTACTAGATACTAGACACTAATAGAAATGCAGCTGCTGACCAACTTGTGGCCCAGTGGCCCTGTGCTCACTGTAGCGCGGTCGCTGAGCAGCTACGGCTAGGACTTGGTATCGTCTCTCCTGGCGGTTTATTGTCATATTCTTGCTAAGCTGACTTTGGCCGATAAACTCTGTGACGTTTGGCTGTCTGAACAACGTTAATTGCAGACGCTTATCGAGCATTTGCGTAGTTTAATTACTCGAATTGCCACCTATTTTTTGTGAAATTCCTCGACATACGGGACGTATGAGTAATTTGTGAGCTGATTTATCAACTCGCACTTGTAATGAAATTTGTCACGTTTACCGCAAACGCTTGAACAAACAACAACACATTTTTGACACATTTACATGGTCCGACTGGGCCAAGCCGGGCCAGGTCAAACCGAAGCCAGCCCGGTGCCAAGTCCAGTCGATGCAAACCTATCCAATACAATCAATCCATTCCGAGCGGCTTTGCAAGGCATTCGCGTAGAAAATGTGCTAAACAAACGCAAATGAATTTGCACATTCGGATTCAAATGCGACGCGACAACAAAATAAATACACACACAAATTATTAACAAATAGCAAAAGTATTAGAAATACCCAGAGACAAAAAATAATTTTACCAGGCTCATTATTGATTTTATACAAAAAAAAAAGCAGCAAACAACAAAACTTTTAAATCCTAAGTAAAATAAAAATAAAGAGGCCCATGGCCTCTATAAATATTGTATATAATTATTGTAGCTCGAAAAGTCCTAATTCTACATATATATAGTTGTATCAATATTAAAAGTTGTTTTCTTTGTCTTACAACTGACACACTAATCCAGTACACTCTGGGACAACTGTCTTAGTTCTTTATATTGCGGAACTTTTCTATAGTGCACAGCTGTAGCAAGTTTATGAACACGCTTAAGAAACGCTGCTGGCCGCACAAAGTTTTTCTTTTTGAAAACTTATCTAAGCCTGCTCATTCTTATAACATATCAGTTAATTTAAAATAGCATTATTGTCTCGTTTAAATACCAGTAGGTAAACCGTTTTAGTTCTTAATCATATTTAACGAGAAACATTTTCATAATCCTGGCAGACATTTATTTGCACGCGCCTTAAAATATCCTGTCTCAGTCGCTTGCATCTTTGCAGAAAACTGTCGAGTACTTTTCTCAATGGTATTTTGCTAATGGTGAGGAAAATGTCAGTCAGCCAACGCAATCTATAAGTTTTGTGCTCGCATTTGAGCAGAAGTGACGTGCCATAGCAGATACAGATACAAAGATATACATAGGTATATATCAATGCAGATGCAAGTATAGATATAGATAGAAACGGTCAGACAAACAATTTAGTCCGTCACAGACGACGTGTAACCTTCGGCTGCTTGGCAACAGAAACTAAAGCCGTTGAAAAGCAAGGCATAGCTGAGGAATAATAAAAGTAAATATGAGAAATTGCATCTATTTTATTTGCGATTTCGATTGTCTGGCCAAGAAAGCCGCATAGCCGGCCCAGACACGGCGGCGGGGGCAAATCCTGCTCAATGACAAACTAAAGGAAGAAAGAATGCTTAAAAAAAATATATACGTAAAAAAACTAATGCAATATAATACTCAATTGGCAGCTGTATCTTTTGTGCCAGATTGAATTTCAGCTAGTTCGTTTTTGCCATAAATAAAGCAGCAATCAGATGTTTTATAAAAAATTTACGTATTCCATAGAAACTGAGTTATAACAAAATAAAATAACTAAAAAACAAAACAAATAAATCTTAACAGCTGATAAAAATTATAATAAAATTTTTTTAAATGATATAAAAAAGAAATGAAATAAAATGAAATGCGGGTGCGGGTGCGCCCCACAACCACAACAACTAGCTAGAAAACCAACAATAACTCACGTGTGTCTAAGCGCCTATGACAAGAGGGACGCCGACGTTGACGCTGGCAGAGAACAACGCTGCTGCTGCGGTCGCCATGCCATGCACACATACACATACGTGTTGGCACACACACGCCGAGACGCTAAAAACCATGAACTGGAAAACCTTGAAAACTTGACTGCAATTTTTATTTGCCGCGAATTTATTTTGCGTCGTCGTTTTTCGTTTCTATAAGATACTTTTTGTGAGTTGTTATTGTTTCTGCCGTAGTGACAAAATGTTGGCAATTTTCTTTGTTAATTTTTTTTATATATTTTTGTTTTTTAATTATAATTACACCCTAAAATATGGCGGGGAGCGCACTAAGACACTTTGCAAATGCCCGCTAATGCATTCCAAATTAATTACATTTTAAAACGCGTCGACATAGGCCAATTTATACAAAACATGGCAACCCCAGCCAGCTATATAATTGCAGGGCATAATTGACAAGTGAATTTCATTATATTCTCGCACTCCCTACCTGTTTTTACATGCGTCTTTGCGGTATTTTAGCTGTTTATGCTTTGTGCTTTTTTAACATTTCTTTTTTTTTTTAATTTTTCTTCAGTTTTCTTTTTGCTGAGCACACTCGCATGTAATTATATTACAGAGGTCTATTTAGAGGCCCATCTGCCGCTACCCCAACAAGCCACGCATGTGCCAACCACATTATTACAATTTCTTGCTAATTTTTTTTCTTTTTGTTCCATTTTCTTTTGTTTTGTGTTTTCTTTATACTGCCTAGTCGCGACCTGTGTAGCCCATAGGTTAGTTAGTTCTCAAGATGGCTGGGGGTTACAAGTAGGCTGCAATTGTTTAATAGATAATTCGATTTGGTTAAGTGCGTTCACGTTTTCCGCAGCCCCCACTCACACCCTCTCGCTCTCTATCGGAATGACATTAATTTTTATTATAAATTAAATTATGAAGGCCTAAGTGGCTTTGTGTGGCTGTTATTACATTTATTTATTTTCTTTGTTTTTTTCATAGTTACATTGGCATAAAATATGAAATGCCTCGAGAATAGGCAGGCTGACTTTTTAATTAGTCATTTGCCTTTGACAACACAGGCGTAATGCGGTTAAAGCCAACAAAGCTAACAAATTGATTAGAGCATGAATTGCATTGGTCTATCCAAACTACACTCGCTACAGTCAAGGCCTATCACATCAGCCCCCCCTTTCCCACCGCCCCTATGTGCGCTACCTGAGCGTCAAATGTCAGGCGCCCCCAAATGAGACGACAACGACGCCAACGTGGGCGACGTTTGGCGGCACCAAATTTGGTAGAACTAAATTTACAACAAATTGCAATAATAAATAAAATGGAATACAATGCACGCCTTAGTTTAAACTACACAAAATCAACAAATTGTTGTTATATTGCTGCTTGGCTGGCTGGCAAAGTGCAACACAATTAACACCCCAAATGCACACAGGCTTATAGTTTTTTTTTTTTTTTGTATTTTTTCGTTAACAGTAAAATTTGTTTGTTTAGCGAATTTTGCCACATACAGACACATAATAACTATACATAGACAGTTACTGTTGTACAAATTTTCATGTGCACATAGAGGCTTGTTAATGAAAATAAGCAACAAAGCCAAGCGGTCACAGACAGCCAGACAAACCGACAGACACCCAAGCTCGCAGGCAGGCCGCATGCAAATGCAATGCACAAGCAGCTCAAAAAATAAAAGAAAAACGCACACCAAAAACAAGTTTTGCAAAAAAGAATTAGAGAATTTTCAGCGTGTACGAAAATGCGCAGAACACACTAAATAAGTAGAAACGTCAATAAGCAACGAAAAAAAAAGAAGAAAAACAAAACAAGAAGTAAAAAACACAAATGGGCGCTCTAAACGAACAAACAAACATAGCAAATGTAGAAGCGAAGACTTAGTGAAAAGCTGTCAAAAGTGGCGCATGTCTAATCAAATATGCGTAAATACATGGCTTAGAATATTATAAGTGGTTCAACGCCCTGGCTCCATCGTACAAACTGGGCTTAGCAAAATAAATACAAGATAATTTGTTCTGTTGTATTATTTTAATTTGTAAATTTAACGGCAGTTACTTTAAGAAAATTTACGAAAATTTTCTAGACAGTGAAAATGCATTTTTGAAAAACCAGTCCTTAAGAAAAATACATACATTCTGTTTTTATTTTGTAGGCTAGCTCATCCATTATAAATTTTGTATCTCTTAAACTGCACTTTATTTGGTTTTAACTTTGAACTGTAATTTACACACTAGTTATTTTCTTATGCAAAATTATGATAAAGCGCATAAAAGCTGCGCTGGCTCACATGCCCAATTGACTTTCATGCATATCTTAGTTCACACACATATACACATATACACACCTTGACTTACCTGCAGCTGTAACTGTAATACCATATTACACACACTACGCTTTGCGCCGCATTCGTTAATTTTCGTAGTCGTGCATATATCTCATATTTTTTATACATTTGATTTTTGACTTTTTGATTCAGACCTCTTGATAAGTTCAAGATCAATGCGAAGTCCAATTACAATTCATAGATTTATAAATTGCCAGATTTAGCATCTCTTCTTAATATTATTTATTCCTGATATTAATGTTTTTATAAAACAAAACTTTTAAATAAATCCAAAATTCCAATACCATCTATACACATATATGTATTAGCGAATTTCGTGAGAAAATTACTATGCACTCTGTCGTGGTGAACACAATAAAAATGGATTTACAATAATCGATAGATCACTAATGAAATCTCAAATTATAATAATAGCTTGTAGACTCACACATCTGCACACAAAATGTAATGTCTGTTTCAATTGTATTTGTTTTCGTTTTTTAAATACTGACTGTAATTGCCCGACTTGGAGGAACTAAATTAAATATTAAAATTGAAGTCCGACTGACTATTATGAATTCAAAGCAGGCAATTTCATTGGAAATCAAACTTTTCGTAGCTGGAACCCTTTTTGCAATGTAATGTATAACAATTTTAATCGCTGCAAAACTTTTCTAATCGAGCATTAAAGGCCAACAAAATGCGCGTACAATAGAATTAGTTAAAAAGAAAACTTTTTGAGCACTTTTTGCCCACGGCAATTAGACATAAATTAATCGCTTTTAATTAATAAGCACATTTTGTTGAAGTCACAACGAGGCGACTCAATGGGCTGCAATTTGAATAAATGTTGCGCGTAATTATTATTTGTACGACTCGCTAAAGTAAATAAATGAAATATTTAGCTAGAAATTTTATAAGTCGAATGCGACACGTTGCCAAGCCTAGCCCCGCACCCGTATCACACACCCAGGCCACGCCTGCACTACAACTACCCCACAGCCCACCCCTCCCCGAACACCCCCTGCTTATCGCCAACGTCCCGCATCGTTTGACGTTTGCGGAATTAAGCGCTGAAATTGTAACCAAATATGGCACAACAAGTTCAATTCTAATTCTAATTTACTGAGACGCTTTGTGGAATTGTCCGGTTTTTCTTGCCAGCATTTTACATTTTCGTATCAATTGATTCAAGGTTTTGTGTGGCGGCTTTTGATTTGATTTTTGTTCTCCCTCTTTTTTTTTTTTTTTGCTTTATATATTATTTTTTGTACAGCAACAGTGGGCTGTTTATACAATATGCGTCTCTATGTATATACAATATTCACGTATACAAATCGTGCGCTTTCGTTGGAAGTGACAAGAAATGCATTCTTAAGTAATTGAAAATTAACGTGAATTCAAAACGAATGCCAGCACACTAAATTTACTTTTGACGGAACTAAATCTATTAACAATTCAAGTAAAAAATGTTCGAATATATACCCTAGTGTTCCCATTTAAAGATAAGTCTCAACTTTCCCCAGTCGTAACTTTGCCAGAACTCAACCGAA